>JANTOQ010097823.1:0-16396 GCA_027564595.1 Bythotiara depressa | reverse complement strand
GCATAGAATTTAAAATAGTAGTCATGAATCTATTAAAAACTTGGTCAGTAAAAAGTTTGAACTTACCTAAACAACCACGATTTTTTTCATCAACTGAAAAAATGGTCTTCAGCGTTTTTTTTAATTATAACATTTACCCATCTCGACATAAGTGAACATAGCGACGTTAAACTTCCACCACTTTCCAAAGTGTTTTCTGACCATATCTCTCCCTCTCTGTTTTGATTTTTTCTGATAACTTGAACACTCGCGATGTTTTGTGGGCTTTTTCTAACGTTTAATACATGAAATCTGAGGAATATAGTTTAGCAAAGTAAACCTATGAAAAACGTCGCTATTTTTTCGGTACTCGTGACGGTAGCTCTGGCGGGAAAAATTCAAAAATTTCGGCTACCCGCCTCGCTTCAAAGTGAATGGTGGTCTCTTTCATACCGAACAATAGGTTGAACATCCAGCTCTACTCTTATATATCCTGGTTAATATCTACTATGTGATAAAATATTCCTTGTAATCCATTAATCCATTGTTAGACGCACTTTTTGTTTCTCAAAATCTTTGAAAAAAGTTTACGCATGCGCATTATGTAACTTCAAAATTAAAGTGGGATAAACGGTCAAATTTCTTTATAATCCACCTACGGCAACACTTAGTTCCGATTTAATATGCACTAAATATTTTGTAACTTAGCTGCGCATGAGCACAAATAAATCTTCAACTCATTGTGTGACTAGAAACGACTAACTTTAACTATTAGTAACTAATAAAATGTTCTAACTGCAGAAAAATGTATAAATCATAAAATAAGTAAAACATAAAAATCATTTGTTGTAGCTACTATATATGTAACAGAAAAAACACATTTTATATATGCTAAACAATATTATATATATATAGATTTATAATATAATTTAGTAGACCTGGTTGTTATTAGCTAGTAGTTACAGCTACATCTTTTGTTGCTTCCCGTTTATATCTACAACATTACTGCGTAAAGCGTTTAATCGTTTGAAGAGTTTCCAAAATGCTTTTCGAAAATCTGGAAACCTTGCAAAATATATAAAAGGATTAATACACGAGTTTGATTGGAACATAAAACAAGCAAAAAAATAAAATATTTGCAAATCCTTTTTTCTGGTAAGCGGTCTTTTGATGATACCATTTATTAACTGGATCAGTAAGTAGGTTGATCCTGGTAATAAACAAATTACGAAGCAAGTCATCAAGATGGTAACAGTCTTAGCACTTCTTACATGTTTCCTTTCTCTCTTTACTTCTCTGATATATCTTCGTCTTACCCTGTATATCATATCTGATACGGTCCCCATGACTACCTTTTTGACCGACCCTTTATTTTTCGTGTTACAGTCGTTGACGTCATCAATTTGAGACACATCAGTGGGTAGATCTGTAGTGCTCTCTGTGATGTTCTCATCAATTCCTCCCATAGCTGGCAATCTACTTGCTTGCAAACGTTTCGCGCTCTGTTGCACAACTTTTGAGATGTAGTGGTAACTAATCACCAATGTGAGAAACGGACCGATAATCAAACAAATAACAACGGCGTAATATGGATAATTCCCAACAAGTTTGATAAGAGGGATCAATACTGGTAAAATCCAAGCGACACAGAGTAATATAATGATTTTCTTTTTGGTCATATATTGATTATAGTTAGCTCCTTTCGTTAGAAGAATGTACCGATCAAAACTTATAATCCCCAATGACATTAACGATGATCCAGCAAATGTGACTGTTGAAAACGCTCGAGCATAATCAATGTCACAATTGTGTTTCATATCTGGTTTCAATAATAGAATAACTGTCAATGGTGCAGAAATATATCCAATTCCGGTATCGGAAATAGCTAAGGACATGAGTATTCGGTTAACCTTGCTTTTTAATTCAGGCATACGTAGAATCAACAAAACGATTGTGTTGCAAAGCCCAGCCACAACTGCAACAACCAAGTACAAAGCAGCATATATACTTGTGATTGGTTGGCTGAACAACACGCATGACTTACTCATTGACACGTTGTTTCGTGGAATAATTGATGAAATATTCATGCTGAAGAATTCGGAAATGCGTTCGCAATTCTAGAACTTGCATCTGATGTCGCTGATTTTAGTTTCCCGTTTTAGTTGATAAACTGAAATAACATCCAACAATTAAAATGGAAACTAACGATCACTAATATTGTTAATTGGAAGAAATATAACCGTTTATACTTTAATAAACAAGCTAATCTTCCAATTTTCCAACTTTTCCAGGAATCGAACGGTGTTAGCTATTTTCATATCAGCAAATTTTATTTTACTAGAACAAATTTACCGATCCTACATCTCGACTCAAACAAAGGTACATATTATTACAAAACCTTCCATATTCGCGTCCTGCAGAAATGGTTTTTAATTTTTAGGGAACGTTGCTTTTATGACTGCGTGTTCCCAGCTGTATGTTTTCTCGATGATCATTAATAAATTTTATTTATAAAATAAATGCTCCAACAAATAACAACTAAGCTATCCCTTTTGTTTCCCTTACTTATTTTTATTGCAACCAAATTTTAATGTATTCACAAGACTATTCGATTCATCACAATGATTCAGTATGCGTTTATATGCGAGCATTGCGTAGAAGGCTTCAGATATATTGTCGAAGTGTAGAAAAAAAATTCAATTGAAAGTAATTACACTTATAAGACAGCTGCATGTTACTTCTATGGTTGTACAACGATCTCTCACACGTGCCTGAAAAGTGGGCTGGATAAAAAGGCCTGGTCGTATTGTTTATTTTCCAAGCTTATGAAATGAAAACCATTATTAGTGGTGGGGTGATCTTTGTTTAAGATTGGTAAACGATAATATGATGAATGAAATTGGGGCAGCATGTACATACTAGGTCAATGGACCGCATAAATATGCCGGAAGCCAACGCTTTAGTAACCAAGTACTTCAAGCAGAGCACATTATTAATTCAATATTGTTTTTAACAACTTAAAATATACCCTCGTGAAATATAGTACGAAACATTAATTCGATTTGTTTTGATTTGATTTGTTTTCAAAATCTTGAAAACTAGGTCTATTAAAATCGTATTCCCCTAGGTGAGCTGTAGCTGGCGTGTTATTCCAGAGGTTATGATTTGTTTGAGAGTTCAAATCATTTTTTTTTTTACTTGTTTGTGGTTCACGAGTATAAACGCGCGCGTGGAGATTAAGAGTACAAATATAAACAAGAAGTGCTGCACAGTTGAAAATTTGACGCGTCTGAGTGCACGTTAATATTTTTTAGATTTCCATACGGTGGTACACTTCTAGGAGTCTGCGTCGTCAGAGTAGCGGAATTTATTGTGCACTAACACAATATTTCAAGATAGTGGTAATTAGTCCCAATTCTGAGATTTTTATCCAAATTTGTGATTTAAAAACGTAAAATTTGGCTAAAGTACCTGATAGAACACTTAGTTAGCCTTTGTTGTTGCATTTCTACTCCATTTGAACTTTCGGAGAACTCCGAAATTGTTTGAATAGCATGGACTTTTGATTGCAGCTGGTGGTCTTGCTGCAGGAAGCGTTATATTGGAGGTCAAACCTCGAACTAAAGGATGCAAATGGACCACTTAATAACTTAAAGAAGATCAATAGCTACTTTATCCAGGCTCCATTTCATATGATCTGCTCTAACGCTAAATACCGCATCTTAGAAACGTATACTCCAGAAAAGAAGGACTCAAATTTTTTTCTCATATAGCAACAAAATTATTATTTTATAATTGTAAAATCACTGACGTCATACTAGTAAACGCTCCTATTATAAAATGTCCGAATATTAAGATATGGAAAGTTTCATAACTTTTCATCCAGCTGATGTTGTAAAGTTTTTTAACAAGAAACTTTACCAGTAAATGTTTCGTCCCTCACGTGACATCATAACTAGGATTAGTGCAATTCCCTCTAAACCTCTATCCTTAGAATTGTTGCTAAGAGGCCAAAAATGGTACGAATTCGGGAATTTTTAAAACCGAAAGAGCGTTTTCGAAATTTCAAAAATTGGTGTTAACCCTGTGAAGTTTTATAAAAATTCGATTTACGCCTTTTAATTTTTTGAACACAAGAAATTACCAAGAAATTATTTACCATTTTTGCAAAGTGGGTGCAATATGCAAAGTGATTCTATGATACTCCTTAATAATTACAACAAGTTTGTAATTTATTTAAATAGTTTATTATAGTACCCTTGAACATCTACCCTGTTCCTAGTTTCCAGGACACTTCATGAGAAAAGAGTTAAACAAGAAAATGAGATAATTTGTCAAGTATGGCTTTTGTGTGGCTTTAGATTATGACCAATAGAATAGAGACATAACGTAGATCATCAGTTTCCCACTGATGTAATGAAGCCACTAATTAAATTCAATGATGGGACAGGAATGGAAAGGATTGTTGGTCACGTAAAAGTGAGTTAAAATCCTGCCACTGGGTACATCATGGTCACACAACGTCCTAACAACGATAAAGAAACGTTACAGACATTGTGGTAACATTGCTGCAAGGACGTGTGACCATGTTATTCCCACTAGGTTTAATGCCTAGACATGCCTCCTATCTATTATAAACCATTAGAAACCAGTATAAACCATTAGAAACCAGTATAACTTTATGAAAAACAGGGGGTCTTACCAGCTTTTACAAACATTACTTGTCCTTATATTTCCAATAATTAACCCCCTGGTAAGACAAATAACAAATTAGAGATACAACTAGCCATCCTCACTCACCACCATTTTTACAATCGTTTTCATACAATTTGTAAACATAGAGTAGAACCTTTATATAAAACAGTATAATCAAACTAGATTAATAATTTGAAGTTCAAAGACAGTTCCTGTAAGAATGATTTCCATTTGAAAGAATATTAAAAAATATTAAAAATACTTATTTTTTGGAGGCGGATGTGCTGTTATACATCTCTTAATCTAGCCTTAAATGGTTTAACGACGATGGAGGTTCTTATCTAAGAATGTAAATCTTAGAATCTTAGAAAATCTAGAACAGTTTTTGTCGTTCTGTTGTAACCAAGTTGACAATTTACACGTTTTCTTTCAACTGTCTTTTTCGCATATTCTAAGGGAAGGGTTACAATCTCAAGATTTCACTTAAAACTCTTATAACTATGTTATTTTGCTTTTTCCAGGGGTTAGTTATTGGAAATATAAGGTTTCCAATGGTAACCAGGAGGTATGCTTATGCATTAAAGGGTTAAAATCTTAGCATCCGTTGTCTCTAGCAATGGATAAAATCAATAGTCATTTTTTGCAATTTGCTCTTCCCCTGTGTTTTCGATTTATAAGCACTTCTTCGTGGCATACTTTATTAAAGGCATTATAAATATCTAGTTTATTACTAAGATCAGTTAGATACTTGGTTTACAAGATAAATACGTGGATTTCGAAACAAATATTAAGCTGCACATCTGTGGAGATGCCCAGAAAGCTTCTTCTGTCTCTTCATTATTCCCCTAAAAGATTCTATGAAGAAGACCATTTCAGGGGCATTAATGTAAATACGCGCAAGAGCTACATTTCTCTCACATTATCGTTAGAACAAAGGCAATAATTTAAATGTTTATTTTGTTTTTACATTTCTATACAATTTATCACGCATTTACTATATGCGAAATGCATATATACTTTCTTCCTCTTAACCATACTTGCAAAATATCCATAGTAAATAAGTGGGATAATATTGTTTACCTATGTGTCATTAATTGTTGATATCACGTGATATATCACGAGTGTTCTTTATGCATATGTCTACAACTATATAGCCATCGGTCTCTCTTTCATTTTGGTTGTTGTATTTGCATACTTTCTTACGTCTGTGTTCACATTAGAAACAAAGATAAAAACTTTGGTTGTATACAGCTTAATCCCATAATCCTTTATTATAATTGGTATCATAGCAACATGATCCGTACTATATTGACTTTCGTGCTATATCAAATAGATTTCCTGCAGTAATGGTTGCTTCCTGAATACGAGGGCTTTTTAACTTGACTACCAGTCACTTGGAGAATCTCGCAACAATGTATACTTGATTATCTCACAGCAATGAGTAGATGGTACCAATCTACTTAGTGAACAATCAAAACAATTGCAGAACTGTTAATACTTATGATCGCTCCATATTTTCTTCGCCCGTTCCATACATCGTAATGCTCTCCTCTACAATAACACTAAGGTCTCCTGAACATCTCTGATAAACATTTTGAATTTTATTTGCAATGGTTTCGCAGTCTTTCACTTTTATACCAACGCAATGTTCCTTCCCGTCAATTCTAGCTTTAAAGTGAATAAAACTGTCAGGGCAACCTTTACAGCATGGATAGGTTATTGCAAATTCAGTACCAAATGATGATGACGTATTTAACTCCTTGATCTCGTGCAAGTTAAAGTCTATCCGATTCAAACCACAACATTTAGTATAATGTATTAAACCACGATCTGTGACAAATAAAGTTCCACCAGGTATGTCTTGTTGGATATATCCACGTAACAAAATAAGTTTACCAGTTCTAATATGAAATTGCAGTTTTCCGTCTGCTTCTTGTAATATACTTTCAGGTGAGATCAATGTGGCTAAACAACAACCCATATTCAGTTCTTAGTCACTTCATTTATAGCTACTTCTGTACCTGTGTAGAAGAAAACGTTGCGTTATAATAATTTACATGGGTGAAATTGCCATTTATATGAAAATGTTACACACACACAACAGAAAGAGTTATCAGTATCGTTTGAAACAACGCAGTAAGAGATCAGTCTTTTTTATCTCTTTGCATAGTGCCCCCGAAAAGAAATGAAGTCATTGGTCAGTTCTTTTAAATTTTGCTTTTTCCAGGGGGTTAATTATTGGAAATATAATGTAAAATACAATTGGTAACAGCTTATAAACCCCCCTGATTCCTTTTAAAATTATAAAGGTTTTTAATTTGAAGATTAATATAACTAGGAGGTGCTGTTCCTGGTACCGGAACAGAGGAAACATATCAAAATCAAAACTTTTGTTGCCTAAATGAGGGGATGTAAAATATATTTAGACATTTGAACTTGTTTTGGGGTGGGGGTAATATATATATTTATACTTTATAGTAATTTTCAGCTGTTTTATATTTTGTTAACGTCCAGCACTTTGGGATAAAAATTTCGAAAACTCCTTAAAACGATATATAAATTTAAAGTGGATTTTCAAAGGTTTGTAAATGAAGATATAATAAATATTCTTTATATTTTGAAAAGTATTAAAGTCTTGTTAGCCGTATTTTGTACAGGGCGCCAAACTCGACAAAATCTTTTAAATTAGTAAAATATAGCATTGAATACATTTCATCATATCAACGAAACAATAAGAAATATAATGGATTGGTCTATCTCCATCTTAGGTGTTGCATAACGTCTTGAAGTAAACAAAAACATTTACGAAGGCTTTGACCAGAGTAAAACTGCAAATATTTTTTATTAAGCCAATATATTTTTTTACAAGTTAATCTAGGAAATGTATCTAAGACAAATTTTTTTTAAATAAAGTAAAAAGCTTCTATTGAAGAAGGTAAGTAAAGTAATTATATCAGGTGGTCTAATAAAGTAGTCTCAATTAGTTACAATTACCATAATTAGCACATGATTCCCAAGAGATTGCTGTGCGATTATTTTGCATACAATTTGATCATAGCGAAATGGAAATGTCAGTTTTTTTTCGATCTTGCTTGTAAGATTTAGTTCCTTCGAATGCTTCATCCCATTGATGATACCTTCTTGTATTATTAATAATACATATAGATTCTACAAAATGCCGTGTTTACCAACAATTTATTTTACATTATATTTCCAATAATTAATCCCCGGGAAAAAGCAACATAGCAAAGATATGACCAATGATTTGATTCCCTTTCCAGGGACACTATGTAGTACATAAATTTCGGGTAGGCCTTGCGTTCACACTATTCTTATGCTTCCGCAACAAAAAATGGAATGATTCGGTTCCGGTAAACGCTTTCCAGAATGGTATGTTCCGACATAATGCTCTGTTCAAACAAAAAACTCATTGGCAACAACGTCAGAAATTATACGAACGAGACGCAATACGAAATAATAGCAAAACTGTTTGAACATTCGGGAAGTAAATGTACTATTCGCGTCTGAACAGTCCATTCCGGGGCGTCTCCCATTCCCAAACGATTGATATTCGCAAAGTGTGAACATGATGCTAATGAATTGAACCCATATATTTAAAATTAATCCATAATTTTTTTTCCCGAATACCGATGGTGACGGCAATGAATAAGGTTTCCTTCCACCAGGGCTATTATTTACCTCGACGTATATAGACAGGAAGAGATTTTTAAAACTTTGACTGATAGGTAACTTAAAACCAACCAAACGTTATATCATATATCATATATCATATATCATATGGTTTTGTAGAGTACCAAGTGTTACATCATATGGTTTTGTTGGGCACCAAACGTTATATCATGTGGTTTTGTGAGGTGCCAAACGTTATATCATGTGGTTGTGTGGGGGCAACAAACGTTATACCATGTGGTTTTGTGGGGTACCAAACGTTATATCATGTGGTTGAAATTTGCACCACTCGCCCACCATTTAAAAATACAGTTTACAGAACATGACACTATTCTGAGAATGTCGCTATTGACACACATAAGAACAACATACACACTGAGAATGTAGCTATTGATACACAAGAACAACATACACACTGAATTTCGCCTTCGTGTCTTTGATTTCGTTTTTATTTCCTTTCACCACTGACTGGATTGATATAATTGTCATAAATTAGCTATGAAAGTGTACACAATACTAGAACAAACTACATATAATCCACCACAACAGTAACAATATATAAATTGCAGGATAAATAAGAAAATGAAGATAAATGTTAAAGTGAGAAGAATGATCTACTCATAATAACATCGTTTGTGAGGGGAAAGTAAACTGGTCCGGATTAACGTATAATTTATCTAGCAATTCTTTTTTTAGTAAATAGAATTCGGTACCATAGAAAGATTTACCAAGTGGGCACACCATGGTCAAACAATGTCATGACGCCGTTGAAAAAACATTACGACATTGTTGTAACGTTGTTGCAAGGTCGTGTGACCATGATGTGCCCACTGTGTAGTATTTTGTACTGCGAGGACACGGAACGCTGAAACTAAAAACTTTTCCCTATCTCACTTACCAAATCAATTGTCAACAGTATGAAAAGGAACACATTTAACGTTTTCTCAAATATACTTCCAGACTATGTTTTCTTTTCTGTATACTTGCTTACTTTGATAATACTCCACACTCCCATCCGCTGAGTGTTCTTGCTCTGAGCAATATAGCTACGTTAATCCTTTGATGCATAATCCTCCCGAAAAAGAATGAAACCGGGGGGTTAATTATTGGAAATATTATGTAAAATAAATTTGGTAAATCAAACTACCTAGCTCCTTATAAAATTATAAAGGTTTCCAATGGGAAGTTTCATATAACCAGGAGGTATGCGTATGCATTAAAGTGTTAATTAGTTAGTATCTGCGGAGGAGATCATTCCCACTTTCGTAAGTAGAGACGATTTCATCAAGAGAAACAATTCTAAAAATGTGTTAACCCTTTAAAACATAAGCATTATACCTCCTGGTTATATTAAACTCCCCATTGGAAACCTTTATAATTTTATGAGGAACCAGGTGGTCTTATTAGCTTTTACCAAATTTATTTAAAATATAATTGCAATAAATAACCCCCTGGAAAAAGCAGAATAGCAAAGAAATGACCAATGATTTGATTCCTATCCGGAGGACACTATTCCTTAAAGGGTTAAGTAGTACTTTTTACAAAGTTTTACAATTTGAAATAGTTGAGAATGCGTGATATTTACATTAGTTTTGGATATAATAATGTATGTAGTGTCAGATATGTCGAGAAAACAATCACTCTTTATTATAATAAATTGTCACAACATATGACATCTACTTAAAATAAATAATTATGCTTTCAAATGTAAATCAAACAGTAGGTTACTATAAATGTTGTACTTGAAGCCGGATTTCCAGTTATGAAAGTTTTATCTACACGGGAAAGAAATTAAACGATTGTGATTGGTCGGAAAACCTTTTCCTAGGACAGGGATTTTACGAAACTTGAAGATTTTTCCAATGGTTAAAGTTTGAAAGACGTGTGGAAATGCGACTTGATGAAAGAAATTCTTGTTAAAATAGACTCACTGTGAAATTCTAGGCAAAACGCCCAAGTGAATCCGCACCGATAACACATAACAAAATCAGATTGGAATAAAACATAAAACTGATGGAGAAAAATGATTAAATAATCGGTATCTCCCTTACTTATTATTATCTCCACAATTACAAACCAATTTATGAACCAACTACCAGTTTCCCATCAAAAATAAAACTTTTTAATCCAATTTTGTATACATCAAAAAAAAAAAAAAGCTACTAGAAGCCTACAACCACATCTTGTTTCCATCGGTATGTTTATGTGTTACACACGTATTGTGAATTACTAACCGACTTCGACTTAATTAACTTCAAATCTTGTCTATTATTAAATTTGCTATTAAAATCTCATTAAAGGGATAATTTAATTAGAAAAACATCATGCTACGAGACATCCTTAAGAAAGATATAAAAACTAATTACGAATTGATGTTACCGCTGTTTGCATCATCTTTCCTCTTCATGAAACTTAACGGATAGGCAGATTTATGGAATTTTTCAATAAAAGATTTTCTATTTCCTTGGTGAGAAGTAATTGATATTACTTCTGTTTTCGTTGAAGTAATGTTAGATACTCTTTGATTGTTTGGATGTATTTTCTTTCTTCTGAGATGTCTGCTGAACTATTTTGAAGTGTCTGAAAAGTTTCTAACAAAAGTGTCATTCATTATGGTATTGATGATAATTAATTTACCAGAAAGAAAGTCATTTTCAGCTTAGTTGCTCTAATTAATTAAATAATTAGTATCGCCATCAAGGATTAACGAGCAAAGATTTCGTAAGATTATCAAGTTTACAATGTTTGTGACGGATCCTGTCATCTGACCCTTTCACTACAAACATTCATATAAGGTGCCAAAATAAAGAAAATAGAGTTCGGAAAGTGATGGCGTGTACACGGATAACGATTCATGTAATTAAACTTTTAAATGAGTTTATATACTTTGGCACTGACATCACCACAATCACAATTGGACATGGGATGCCTCGTTTGTCTCAAAGAGAGACAGGACAAATTGGTGATTGGTCTCGATGTATTCATCACTCTATTTTCGTGGCCTATAATACACTGGAAGAAGTGATTCTGCCGTCTACCGTCAGTTAACACCTACTAGCCTCTATTCTACAGAAGAGTAGGAGTGATGCGATGATTTATTGTACCCAAATAGGTATGCGGAAGATACCTAAACACAAAAGGGACTCAAATAAAAAAGCCTCTTTTTTTATGGATGATTTTAATTGCGAGTTTCAGGTCAAAATTAGGCTTGTATTAAAAGCTGTTTGGTAAGAAGAAAACATCTTTCGATTATGACATATTCGTGGTCAAAGTTTGGCTATTTATGGAATTATCCTATCCCGCCTCGTTTTGGTGTAAAACCTCATTTTTAAAATGACAATAAACCTTTAATGGAAATTGAAAAATTCGTGTGATGTCTAGATCCCTTAATTAGCGGAGAAAATATATTTCTCCACAGAATATCTCGATTTTGGGATCACTTTTTTTATTTTTTACAGATTACTATTTCTAAAAGCTAATTTCAACTTTTATCAGGTGTGATAGTGGATGTTGGCATATTGAATATTGCGTTGTTCCAAACATCTCTAGCATATCAATTTTCTATTTGCTATCCTATCTATACCACACTTAGACTCAGGACGAAGCATTTTGTAAAAAATGAAAACATTTTCACCAGTTTCACACAGGAGCCATTCGTTGCACTTCAACGGCATCAAAACAACTCTAGCAGACGCAGGATTTTATGTAGATCACGACGGACTAATCCATATTTCCTGAACCTCTCCCGTTCCAGAGAGATTAACACTGTAATGGAATGTGCCATAAGGACGCCTAAAGTCGCCATTCTGGTTCAATGGCGTTTTTGTTTTCAAAAAGACATGCAAGCAATTAGCGGGGAGAAATGAAAGACGCCCTAATGTTACGTAAGATTGACAGTGGAAGCATGGCTTTGTCTTTAACTTTGATGTCAAATTATATCCATAATACATACCACAACCCCGTTCTTGTACCGCCATACCACTACGGACGTCTGTCCATAAGTGAAGTCCTCCATGTTGAGTGAGCAGTTGAGTACACAAGAAAGATAACAGAAAACTGCATGTTTTTCAAATAATCTTGAATGTTTTGAATTACTGTGTACAATGGAGGAGGTACGAATGGGCGTTAGGGCTATATAAGGGCGTGTTTTCAGTAGATTAGTAAGGCATAAATCGTTTTAAAATATAATAAATCTTTATAATGTTCTAAATAACTTTAAAAAAGCTTTTTTTATTTTTTAAGAGAGCTTGTATTTGTTTTTGTTTCTTTGATTTGCTTTTGATATTGTAACATTTAATGCTTAAATTTTCTCACGTAGAAGAGAAATGGATTGTCTAAAAGAACATTAAAGGATGGTCTTTATGTATCATCAATAATTAAACAAAACATGTTTTCGCATATTATTTTATATTTTCTGACAAATGAAAGAATTTATTGCCAAATGATTTTGCTCTCTTTGATTTTTTTAAATTCTTAAAGGTGGGCTTCCACTAGGAGACTTTTCTTGTAGCGGGTACGTAATTATTCTCTAAAAGAAAAATATGCTGTGGAAGCATGCTAAAATATTATGTCACTTAAGTATATTTTTTACACATTTATTTTTAAAACTAAGTTGTTAAGTAAAATATTAACACGTTTATGGTATCGGAAATCTCGCCTTCCGATATAAAAAGAGAAAGAGTGCCCTGGGGACGAGGTTAGGTTTGCTTAAAAAGAAGAAAACCGTATTTACCAGGTATGTTTCTATATAGTCGGAGCTCAGTGACGATATTAGAATAGGCATTTTTTTTTCGTACCTATTCTGCAGCCACGACTTTATATTTCCTTTCATTTTTATTTTTCGCAACATATCTTCGTTTAGCCAGGAAATTCCTACTTTTTCCTACGCCAATAATTTCCGTTATTATTATATATTATGCCGGATAAATTTTCAAAATTAAAAACGAGATCAAATAAAGAGTAAGAAAGGAAATGAGCTTAATTTATCAAATCTTCGTCCACTACATACGCCAAAATTATACATGCTGCTGCAGCCTGTTCACTTTTCATCGTGCTTAGCAACGGAATAAATATACGCAGCATGAGTTTTATTTTTATACGTAACGTATGGAAAGATTCCCAAAGTGTTATGCAAAAGAAAAATTATGTACCTGCGCTGCAAGAAACGTTTGTGTGGAAGCCCGCCTTAATTCTATTATCTAAAATAAATATCACAAATAATAGGGCAAAGGTTACCTAATTGTGAACTTATCCTATCCTGCCTCGTTTTGGTGTAGGGGAACAGCATTATCGTACTAAAAAAACATATAAAAATTTCCTTCCTTCTTAAAAACTAGAGTTTATTAGCCAACGTGCAGATCTATTTCCTTAGCAACGTCCTTAGAAACGGGTTGTAACCTGTTTATAGGCGCTTGTGGTAGTAATATGCCAGTTATTATTACCCGTAATAATTTAACTTGGCTACGGTGATCGCTTAACAGCAAAAATTAATCAAAATGAGTTTTAATTAGCGTGCCACAAGTAATATGTAAGCTTTTTTATAAACAAGAACTTCTTGATTACCGTTAACTGGCATGTATAATCCCACCCATGTATAAGCACATCCATAGATAAGTCCACCAAAACCTTACGCTTCTGACACTGCCATAGATAAGCCCATCCATGTATAAGCCCTCCCTTAGATAAGCCCAGGTAGCGAAATCTGGAAGAAAAGACATATGTGATTTAAAACATGATTCTTTTCTCGTTAAGATGATGATTATACAAGTGATGATGCATGACTGTTTTATATGTATGTATTGTTTAAGTCTATAACACTTGTTTGAATCGTCTCATTTAAGAAAAAAATCACTAAAGTCGCAATGAACGGATATAGTGACAAAAAAAACAAAGAAAGAGTGGTAAGAGTATATGGGAGTGACTTTGAGCTGAAAAGCAATGAATTGGGATAAAAATGAATGGTAAGACAGCTTAATAAGATAACTTTTGCGTAAAATATTGCACATGTCTAACTGCGTTTTTCTCAAAATAACGAACTTCAAATTTCTGCAGAAGATACTCAAGATTAATGAAATGAAACTTTGCATGCTTCCTGTTCCTCTTCCCGTGTGTGTTCCGTACCAACATTTCGGGGATTAACAAGAAATATGGGATTTGGGTCTAAAATAGACGAAAAACACCCTCTTCACTTGGACCAACAAAATTTACATAATATTTTTAGGTACATAACATTCACACACGCCATGTTTCACGTTTCGAGCCTATGCTGTTCCGTATATGCCAAGAAATTAGTTTTTTTTACCGGTGAGCCACCTTAATGAAAATTTCAGATGTTTAGACCAAACAGAAAAGTTTGTTTCGGTTATATGACGTAATGTATGGTCTTCTTAATTTCAAACTTGCCATTACTAGCCTCGTTTCCATACGAAGTCTTGATATTTATATTGTCATGGAAACTTAACTAATTGCTATATGATTGTTGTGAAATGCTCACGGGGTAGATGTAATTTTTGAAATGTTTCAGGGGGTAGACATAATTTAAAATGATAAATTCAAAATTAGAATCTTTTCACAAAACTGAGCAAAAAAATGTGAAGTGAATTCTACTGTATATGAGCATCTCTTCATTTTCCAAAAAAAATCTTACTCTGTACAAATGAAATTGAAATCATTCACTTAAATTTTAATACAAACAACCAAATGTTTCCATCTCCATCAATCAGACTGATCTGTTAAAGGCTCCTATATTTATACGATATTACCGCCATAGCCTCGTTAAATCGTATATCGTCAAATTGGTGGAAAAGATTTTGACGAGGAAGTAGCAAATAATAGTACTAGGAAGTAATAACAATAAGTCTAGAAAATATTTGAACATGCATGACGCCCTCAATCCTAGAGGTTGCATTTACCTTCTGAGCGTTCTTAACATGCGAGGTATTAAGTCTTTAGTTTATCTTTTTTGATGACCCAACAAACTATAAATACATATATACATATATACATCTGGAAAATACTTCCTGCTCTTTTTATTTAGAACAACTGCGTAAATAGTGGTCAGACGGAAAGAACCTTCTCAACGTTAAATACAACCCCGTAATCGCGTAATGGTACTGCGGAACTTATAAAATAAGCAGCGATTAGTTCAAACAAGAGTGTTGGCTTTAAAAAGAGACTTTAAGATATAAATAATGAAAAGAAACATAATTCAACCACTAATCTTTTTTTTTCTTATACCGTTTACCCGCGCGGCTTATCGATTTTTTCGTGTATTGTTAGCACTAATACAAAAAATGTGAACAGTGTTTGGGACTATAAGAGAAGAAAGAAAAGAGGAAGAAGATCTGAGCTTAGAGAAACCACTGCATAGATAACATTTCAGATAAACATCAGGGATTGCTAGTAAAGATTCGCGGTTGTGGCTAAGATCAGGATTGTTGAGAAAGAATGATTGTATAGTTATAGAGGCAAAAGAAAATAGTCAAGAGCCAGACAGATGCTCTATTTATGTAAGTCGTCTGATGAGCCCATTTGATCATATAACAAGTAAACATATATCATATAAATAAATAATAAAGTGGAAGTCTAGCACAGAAGGAGTCTAAAAGAATAGTACACGGTATAGTTTTGTGTTGGAATTTGTGTAGACAGTTTGGTATAAGCATGAGCCTGAGGGAGTCTTGGATGATGAAGATTCTTTGGACTTTTCATTTCAAACCTACATGGTTATTACAGCTAGGAGGCCTGATATTGTTGCGTTGAATAAGAAATAAAGGAACTGTAAATTAATTGATGTTTCGGTACCTGGTGTTAGTAGGATTGTACAAGTTTATTTGCCCACAAATCACAATGATTTAACAATCAATTAACTTACAGTTCCTTTTCTTCTTATTCAACATAACAATATTGGGCCTCCTAGCTGTAATAACCTTGTCTGTCTGAAATGTAAAAATAGCAGAATTATTATTATTATTATTATTATTATTATTATTATTATTATTATTATTATTATTATTATTATTATTATTATTAT
>JANTOQ010097712.1:2437-15118 GCA_027564595.1 Bythotiara depressa | reverse complement strand
GTAACAAATTGTAACCCAAAGAACCCAAACCAAATACAACATGTAATCCTAGCCTTCAGGCATTCGTAGTCGATCACGCTTACAATCACGAATTCGTGAAATGAGATAATAGGTAGAATGTCTAGTAGAATACAAAGGTATCACTGTTAACTAAATCTGGCGCTATGGTTGCCACAGAAACAGATTCAAGGAGGCTCTTTCGTTACAAACATACAAACTACATTGTGGTGCCTTTTGTTCCATTTGTTGGTATGTTTAGTTATTTTTAATTTCCTTGATACTTCAAAGGGAGTTAAACAACTTGAAACTCGAAAATATTTGTTCAATCTAAAGGAGGCCAGCATAAATAAATCTTTGTAGAAGACAATTCCATTTTTTTAATTCCAGGAAATTCTACCAAACAGAAAATTAAATAATGGTTAACTGCAAACTGTGACTTCAAATGGTCGAATATTGCCCGCCATCAGTTTTACAAGAAACAACACAAACGATAAATAGAAAAATATATGTAAAACATGTTGTTTTGAGGCTTGAAATAATTCATCTTGTCACTTTACGGTTAATGTGACGACCCAGGCAAAATATAAAGTCCAACAACATCGAAGTTTCGCTGATTCGGCACTTTTTACCTGCCACGGCGTAAAATGTTATTCAAAACAAGTTATTGTCAATTCAGTGACTTTTACCAATAACGACTTATTCATTGGCGTGACATAACGTAGAAAAACATATTATCCTGTTAATTTTTGAATTCCTTCACCCTATGAGTGTACAATGAGTATAATTCAATCTTGAACCAGCGCAAATCAAAAGGAAGTGATGATCAACTCAAGAATGTCCGTTAACCAGAGCAATGGGCGTTTCTTTATCCTCGCCGAGACTGTCGCTCACTTTGCGTTCTTTTGTCTTCGCATGGTTCTCACGTGTAAGCAGCTCATAAATCGTATCTCCATTTCCCAATACAAGTGCTAAGGAATGGATCTTTTCATTTGTGTTAATGAGAGTCGCTGTCAATATTTCATCGTTGCACGTCTTGTTAAAGTAACTCACAGCCTCATTTGACCATCCGCCAGTGCTTTCAACAGGTCGCAGATCAAATAAGCTGGCTCGGATAGCTTGTTTCTCCAGTTTAAAAAACTTTGACAGTAAAACTCGTAGATTATTATGAGGAACATTCTCGATTATTCCACAGTCTACCAACAACACGCTCACCTCGTTCGTATCCACTGCAGTTATCTGACCGCGGTACCACATTTTATCATTCTGACTAAGAAAACAGCATGGTATGCCCACCTCAAACTCTGTTACTGGCTCAGAAGCTTCCTCGCTTTTGTAAACCTCTGACAGATTATCCATTAATGAGTTTAACTCCCCTATTCTATCATTATATGCACACCAGAAGTTAGATAGCGACGTCGTTGGAGGGATTGTCACTCGTATTTTCTCACCTAAACTGACCTCAAGATCACGATACACGCTTTCGATTGGCCCATACGTTTTCTGAATAAAGTCATTGATATTTATACCATGTTGCGTTAATGTAACCTTTGCAACCATATTAGCATCATCAACCTCTCGTATGTAAATACTAACTTCAGAAGCGTCCTCAATTAATGTCTTGCTCAGGTATTCAATCACATCCTCTTCGTTCTCAGGCAACACTTCCACACCGAACAAAATACATTTCACACAGAACACATGATCGGACAACATTTCGGGTTTGATAACACGAAAATCTTCTGTGATCACGTCGTCTACATTTCCATAGTCGACAAACTCAACTTTGGCAGTAGCCTCAGCAGTAGATATAATACGAGCACGATACCAGCACAAATCGTCGTATTGCGCGATACATGGTGCACCATTCTCTAAGAATCGCAACCCTGGTAGCGACTCACTTTCTGAGGTAATTAAGTTCATTAACCTCTCCAACCTTTCTTGGTACTTCAGCAGCTGACATCTCAACGTTGTTGAATTCTCCGCGACGGTGCAAACGGCCATTTCTGTTGAATCCTTCACCAATACAGGTAACTTAAACTCTGGTAATCCGGTTGTGATTTCTTCCACTTCCACATCCTCTCCGGATTCAAGATGAGTACATACCGCTTGTTCTTTTTCATTTAACTCTGGGGTTGGAAATCCGGATAAACTATCGGTTGGTGATTTACTATGACTTTCCTGGTGTGCTGGCTCTTCTTCCGGAATAGCTTCTTTGGGTTTCTCTACAGTATCACTAGCATCGGCAGAGTGACCATAAATCTGATCATTAATGCTTTGATCTTCGTCACCGCAATGTACGTAAGCTTCTAAGACATTACCAATGATATTAACAACATCTATTATAAGACACTGCCACAACACCTTTTCCTCTAACCAAAGTTTCGTCTTTGACACATCAATGTCCGATACATGTACATCACTAAGTTGAACATCTACACAAATTCTCGGTAGGGATAAAAACTGCTCTGTCATAACTCTTATGTTAGACTGCTCAACGATCTCGGTGTTACCATAATCAATAAACTCTACCGTCACTTTCCCGTCACCAGATTGTTTTAGTACTTCAGCACGGTACCATACATCGTCAACAGAATGCTTTGCTAGACACATTGTACCGACTTTGATATTTTCTGCGGGTGACGACTGGTCGCAGTACTGCAAAAATGCGTCGGTTAAATTTTGTAGTTGGGGCTCGTATTTACTTAAATGACACTTGATAAGAACAGCGGATTCTACGTATGTACACACGACATTCTCTTTTGCACCCACAACCATTTCTGGGAATGTGCACTTTAAATCTAGTCGCTTTTCTTCCAAAGCAGATATGTGTTCAGGTAACTTCTCATCGCTTCCACCTTCGTTCTCCTCCACAGTGACGTCTGTATCTTGACAAGTTTCAACGGTAACATCTTCCTGGGGAACAATCTCTTCTTCCTGAGGTACTATCTCTTTTTCAGCTTCTTGTAAAGCAAACAACTCATAGATCTGATCGTTTATGTGTTCGCTTCTTCCTTCATCGTAAACGTATGCTGTGACGGAAGTGTTGTTTGACATACTGATAATTTCTAATCGAAGTACATGTTCCAGAAATTTCTCTCCAAGCCACGCTTCAGCAGCAGCTATATCTACATCTTCCAGGTGGACGTCGTGAAGAATTACAGAAATACATGTCTGAGGTAATGATGCGAACTCTGCAGACAATATCTTTATATCTCCATTTGGAACAACATCCACATTGCCAAAATCAATGAAACTTACTTTCACTTCGGTTCCAACTTCAACAACCCGGCCTCGATACCATCCTTCATCCACTGCGTATTTCGCAAGGCACACTTGACCAACTTGTGGATTGTGTAGTATTGGTGCAGATTCTGCCACAGCAGCAAGTTGGTTCATCAGCTCGTCTAATTGTTCTTGGTATTTAGCAAGCTGACACTTTAGTATGGCTGCAGATTCAACAACATAGCAGGAGGCATTATAACTAGTATTAGGAATTAAGTCTGGTGGTGAAATATCAATGTTGGTACCATCAACACCCAGCGGCTGTGCTGGCTCTTGAGGCTCCTTTTCAACTGCAGGTACGATGACTTTCACAGTATCTGCTGTTGCGACTGCTTCCACAGTATCTTCTATTGCGACTGCTTCCACATTACATTCCGTAACATCTTCTAGAGCAAACATGAAATATAATGTATCGTTGATGTTCCCCTCAATGGTAGTCATGTAAACAGACGCTTCAACGATGCCGTCACTACAGGTCTCTTTCACTTCCAGCTCAACATCTTGCTCTAAGACGTTCTCCTCTATCCAGGACTTTGCCTTGGGGGTGTCAAGGTCCTCATTGTGCACATCGTGAAGAACACACGTAACGCATGTTCTGGGAAGAGTTAACAAATCGGATGAAATCTCCTTCACATCAGTTAGTGGTACTGTATCTGAGTTTCCAAAGTCAACGAAAAGCACAACTACATTTTCACCTTCATGCTTTAGAATTTCTGCTCGATACCACCGCTCATCTGCAGAGCATTTCGCCACACAAGCTGAACCTATTTTAGCACTTTGAATATCAATAACAGCTGCAGCAAGACTTGAAAGTTTTTCCGTTACGTTGTTCAATTCACTTTCGTATTTATTTAGTTGTACTTTCATTGAAAGATACGAGTCGACAGCAGTGCAGTATCCATGTTCTTTAGCACTAACTTCCGGTTGGAGAAATGTTGGAAGAACACCTTTAGTAACTCCTGTTTCCTGAAGTGAACTTGGTTTTGTGTCTTCTACACGATTCGCTGGTGGAGAGGATTCCCGAATACCTACTTGCTCAGATACTACCTGCTCGGGTACTACTTCTTCCTCGGCCTCTTGTGGTGCAAACAATTCATAGATTTGGTCATTTATGTGCTCGCTTTCTGCTTCATCATACACATATGCCGTAACGGAAGTGTCGTCTGACATACTGATAATTTCTAATCGAAGTACATGTTCTAGAAATTTCTCTCCAAGCCACGCTTCAGTAGCAGCTGTATCTATATCTTCTTGATGGACGTCGTGAAGAATAACAGAAATACATGTCTGAGGTAAAGATGCGAACTCTGCAGACAATACTCTAATATCTCCCGGAGGGACAACATCCACATTGCCAAAATCAACAAAATTCACTTTCACGTCGTTTCCAACTTCAACAATCCGACCTCGGTACCAACCTTCATCTACTGCGTATTTCGCAAGGCACACTTGACCAACTTGTGGATTTGCTAGTAGTGGTGTAGATTCTGACGTAGCTGTAAGATTGATCATCAGCTCATCCACTTGTTCTTTGTATTCAGCAAGTTGACACTTTAGTACGACTGCAGACTCTATAACATAGCAGCAGGCTTTGCAACTGGTTTCTGCAACTAACTTCGGTAGCGTTATATCAATTTTACTTGGCGTCACTGATTGAGAACTTGTATCAGCACTTGCAGTTGTGACAGCATCCACACTGCTTTCCGTACATGTTACTTCAGAAGCATTTGCAGTATCATCTAGGACTTCTTCTAACGCAAACAAAGAATACAGTTGATCATTAATGTGATCTTCTGAGCCAGAAATATAAACGAGCGCTTCAAAAGGTTCTCTGTTGGTGATTTTACAATCTAAGTCCACTGTTTGTTCTAGAACGTTTTCCTCTAACCATGTCTTGGACTTCATTACATCTAAGTCCTCGTTGTGAACATCGTGAAGGACAACTGAAATGCATGTGCGAGGAAGACTTGAAACATCGGATGGAAGTTTCTTTAAGCTGTTTCTTGGTATTGTATCAGTATTCCCATAGTCAACGAAACTAACAACCACGTTTTCGTGTTCAACACTTACAATTTCTGCTCGATACCACTGTTCATCTTCAAGGTATTGAGCCATACATGCCTGACCAACATTGATATTATCTAAACATTCAGTGACGGGTCCATATTGCATAAGTTTTGTCATCACATCATTCAACGAATCCTCGTATTTCTTCAGTTGAACGTTTATACAGAGAGAAGAGTGAATAAAAGTGCAATAACCTGATTCATTAGTAACGAGATCCGGGTTGTTATATTTTATACTCACTTCATCGACTCCTTGTGTAGTTGTCTTTATTTTGACTTCCTCTGGAACTGGTTTCACAACAGGTGGTATTTCGACAGCTTCATCACCTACAGATAGTTCGAATTTCTCGTACAAAATATCATTTAAAGAAGCAACAAAGTCTTTACATGTAAAATAACCACTGATTTTCCCTTCTTGGGTTATGTCAGCTACATTTAATACCATCTCGGCATTCACATAATTTTCCAGAAAATCTTTCGAACTTTTCGAATCAATATCATCTTCATTCACATCGTGTAACAAGCAAGTCAAGCATGTCTTTGGAAGCTGCATAAAACTTCCCTGTGTTATTCGAAGGTCGGCAGCCTTGACAGTGGCATTATTGCCATAGTCAATAAAGTGAACAAAAACTTCGCTATCATTCACACCAGTAACTTGTGCTCTGTACCATCCACCATCCTCTTGGAATAAGGCCAAACACGGCAGACCCACCTTAATTTCGCCTACCAGATTTGCTGTCTGACAGTAGGTGTCAATCTCTCCCATGATCACGTCAAGATCAGCAGAAAACTGGGACAGTTGCACTTCCAGGCTTAGATTAGAATTGACAAACGTACATATAACATTAACATTTTCACCAACTTGAACTGTGTGCGATTTATACGACATAACCTTATCTCCTGTAACTGGTTCCTCTTTTGGCGACTCGGAAGGCAGAAATGCGAAGTTGGCGGATACAAGACGTTCTCCAATATCTTCATTGGTCTCACTATCGTAAATTTCCACTTCATACTTGTCAGCCGACTTTCCAAGTACCTCTACGTTCAATGTGTTGTCTTTAGCCAAAGCATTAAACATTTCAATGGCACCGTTGGTCCAATCTGAGCCGCTTGGACGAAGATGCGACATGGTACAGTGTATTGCTTGTTTACCAAGAACTGCAAACTTCGCTGGTAGTTGGAGAATTTTATTGTATTCTACGGTATCTTTGTTGCCATAATCAGAATATTGGACAGTGACCTACAAATAAAAAAAATGATAGAAACATCAACTTAAATGTTCCTGCACGTTTACCATTTCAGTGACATACATTGAGAACCACACAAAACGAAGTGATTTCCACCATCCTTGTTATGATACGTACACCAAAACACGTTTACATCTCCAGAGACATCAATTATTTCTTATGAACTAATTTCCTATAATTACTGCTATTTGTAAATGGGCCAAATACTCAATAAACTAAAGACAATTGCAGGTGTAGGTAATATATATCTGTATATATAGATCTCACAAAGACATTTGATACCATAGGTCATAATACTAAACAAATTGAATGCTTATGGTATCGAAGGGGCAGAACTAGAGTTATTTACAAGCTATTTATTTCAAAGAAACCAAATTGTATACATGGAAGATTCTGTATCAGCACCTAAACCTATTTACAGCTGAGTTCCCCAAGGATAAATTATTGGACACCTTCAATTCATCATTTTCTTCAATGACTTTGTAGACCGTTTGAAACATTCAAAAATAGTAATGTATGCTGACAATACTGTAATCTACATCGCGCATGAAAACAAAAACACCATCGAACGATAACTGGAGGAAGATCTGAGATAAGTCGTTATTTTGATGAAAATGAACTGATTATAAATTTAAAAAAGGGTAAGACAGAAGTCATGCTTTTGGGTACTTCTTTAAAGATATATTCAAAGACGATTGTTCCATTAACTTATACTGGTATTTTTAATCTACAACTTACCGGTACCCAGTCTCAAAAGCTCAAATCTATTGAAGAAAGAGCAAAGAGGATCACAAATGTTACATCAATGTCATTCAAGGCGTCGTGTATCTTAGTTTGAAAGAGTCTGGACAAGCCTACCTGCAGTCATTTCCAAAACTATTTTGAGGAAAACGAACACAGAATCAGCACAAGGAATTGTTCTTATTTGGTAAAACTACCGAAAGTAAAATCAGATCTTGGTAAACAGACATTTTCGTTTACGGGAGCTAAAATTTACAACAATTTTCCATTAGAAATACGGAAAACAGATCAGTATGACAAATTTTTAAAGCTTACCAAGATTTATTTTAGTTGAAGATTTTTGATTTTTTTGATTTTTTTATTTGATTTGATTTGATTTATTTTTTCATAATAGCATTTTTAACTTTGTTTTTTCCTTAACCTATATATTATTTTATTTTATCTTATCTAAACAGGTCAACATTGATAGGAGTTTTGTATATATTATATATAAATACTGAAGTTTTTAACCTGTATAAATATTCTTAATAAATAAATAAAAATATAAAATAAATCTTTTCAAAACAGCACATTCTGTACGTTTTAATGAAAAACAGATTATACAGGTTCGGATTCCATGTCAAAAAATAAATAAACAGACTATGTTTTAGAGTTATTAGTAAATCATGGAAGCCTAAATAATCAATAACCAAAGCCTCTTTATCATAACGAGGCTTGGGTTGCTAAATCGAAATATAAGAAGGTTTTGACCAGATATGGCCATATGCCATAAAATTGGATCTGTTTGGATTTTAAAACTTGAAAAATACTCTACAAGCATAATTTTTTTAGAATCCATATCTGAAGTCCGTTAAAAAATCTTTCAAATTTCGGCCTAATATGGAAAGGTCTATTGCATAAGCCCAACTGCAACGGATTAATGTCTTAGGTCGGTGGGTAGTTGAATGAAAGATGCACGCCATTACATCTCCCAGGGTAGCGGTAATCTTCACCCATCTATTCTTGAAGAGAAAGCACAAGACCAGAAAAAGCTAAGCCCAGGAATCAAGAAAAAAGGAAATGGAATCAGAAAGAGCAAAGAACAATCCTCGAAATTCCTACACATATAAAGTGATTAAAGGGGAAGTTCAGTAAAAAACTTTTTAAGATTAAAGAGCTTCAAAAATGAGGAACACCACTTTTTAAATTTTTGAAAAAGCTCTTGCCATTCCTGAGATATTCAATGTTAAAGTTGACATTGCAAATGGTAAGTTCTTTGTGTTGTCACAACACTAGTTCCAGATCTCTTGAGATTTTTGCTGACAAAGAACTCTTTGTTTAATAAGCTAAAAACCAAATGGCCGATATTCACTAAAACCTATGCAATGATTGAGGTAGTCAGTTACCATCTAAAGAATAAATAATTTTTGCGTTAAAGTATCATAGTTACTAGTTCCAGGTCCTCAAAATTTGCAGGTACTTTGACAGTCAAACAATTTTAAGAGACCACTTGAAGGGCTTGGGACTAGTAACTACAATAATTTGCCACACCAATTATTTTTTCTTTAGATGGTAACTGACTTCCCCTATCATTGCATAAATTTTGGTGATTATTGGTCATTTGGTTTTTAACTTGTTTCACAAAGAGTTATTTGTCAGTAAAACTCTTGGGAGGTCTGGAATTAGTGTTGTGACTTCACAATAAACTTCAGATTTGCAATACTGACTCCTGTTGATAACCTCTACCAATGTGCAAAGTTTCATAACTTTTCGTGTAGCAGTTGCAAAGTTATTAAAAAATAAATTTTGCAAGCAGTTTTTCTTCACCTCACATGACATCATAGCTGTCATTAGTGCCATTCGCCCTAAAAAGTTATACTTAGAATTGTTGCTAAGAGTAGAAGATGCTACAAGTGTGCCAACTTTATCATTAAATATCTCAGGAACGGAAAGAGCTTTTTCAAAAATTTATAAAGTGGTGTTCCTCACTTTTCAAGCTCTTTAATCCTGAAAAGTTTCATTTTTGACCGAACTTCTCCTTTAACGATACTTGAGCCTTTCGCAACACATGTTCAATTTTTCATAAATAACTATTTTTCTTCAAATAATTTATATATGAAAGTATATATTTTCTGAAAGCTTAATAAATTGTCTATCTAACCAACCTAAGCAATAAGCTTGCTTTTGTAGCTATAGAGAGAGAAAAATTATTGAACATTATTTTTTGTCGTTTCATGAAATGAGCTCCAAGTGCCGGTACGATTAATTTTTTCTAATAAAAAATACATCGTCATAATCCTGAAGTTGTTCTCAACAACTTGAATATATTTAGCATATCTCGTTCTTCTCTCTCCCTTATGAAATGAACTCAGGGAACACACATGCACATACATCCCAGGCATTTGTAACTGGACAATGGTATAATATATACTGGTACAGGTATAATACTTGTATCAATGTAAAATATGAGGTGAGTTGTAAAATTACTCAACAGATACAATGTTATTCTAAAATGGAAAGCAGCTAATACTTTATAAAGTTATTTAGCCATTGGATCACATTACAGGAGAACACCCATGTAAACTATGTCCCATTGTTGAGTTACGATAAGAATTTGTTATATTTTCACTTACACCTGACTTTGTTTTGTTAAGGATATCTGCTCGGTACCATCCTCCATCTTGTTTGTACATAGCTAAACAATGCCCACCGATAACTGGGCTGTAAGGAGTTGACTTTCCTGATTCAACATGGCTAGCTATATCTTCCATCAGTTTGTTTAGTTCATTTTCAGTAGACAGTGGCTGACAGTAAAAGCTATGAGGCGATGCTGCTTCCAGAAAGTACATTCGCAAGGATTCGCCTACTGTAATTGACCCTTCAGGAATTATAGACGTTAACACAGCAGGTTCAGTCTTTGACTGTTGAACAGCAACCTCCACTTGTGGAGTATTCTTTTGTTTCTGTATACCAGCTAGAGCACAAATTTCATCATTCAATACCTTTCCATCAGCAGTTAAACGCACTTCAAAAGGAGCATTTGTGTGTAGAAATTGTGCCTCAAATTCCTTCCCCGACATTAAGTTGTTTACAGACCCATCCCAAGATTTGAAATTCTGCAGTCCAGCCAATCGACAGGGTAAAGCAAACATTGGGAAACTATCAAAGTCTGAATTCAGCACTCTGATACGATCAACAGTTAAATTTTCTGCATTGCCATAATCAATGTACTTGACAGTAACAGATGTACCATCCACTTCCTCAATGACTGCTCGATACCACCCATCATCCTCTGTAAAGATTGCACAGCAGTATTGCCCTATCATTGGACTGGTGATTGATAGATCACTCGGTTTCAACTGAGAATAGAATTCGTGTAATTTATCCATCATTGTATCAAGCTGTGGTGATAATTTTATAAGTTGTAACCAGAAATCACCTGGGTTATTTACCACCGTTACAATTACATTCTCTTTCTTCTCAGGTTCTGCATATGATGAGCAACCATGTGAATGAGAGGTTAGTTCTGATGAAACGGCATAGTTCTTCTGGATTAACAACTGGGCAATGTTCACTTGTGGAGTGTTTCTTGTATCATACAGAACAATTTCATAAATATTGTTTTCAGCTAAAACAAATAATATGAATTTTCATACAATATTAAATAGACCTTAATAAGTATGACACAACATGATGAATTGAATATAATCTATGAATCCATTCAATCAACAATAATAAAAGAAGTGTGCATTTGAACATCGCTGGATAACAACTGTCATGCTGTGATATAGTAAAAAAATCTCGGTTTTGATGATTTAGTGTGTACAGTGGTTTTTTTTTACTTCTGTAAAAAGTATTTAAGTTACTGAGTGGCGATAGATTCTTCTCATATTTTAAGTAGTGGCAGCTTTCCGCTCTCTTGAATTTTACATTAACAGTAACCACAACAATGGCTAACCACAACAATGGCATTATCGAAGGTTATGGTTGAAAATATTACACTATGATGGAAATTTACAATATTGATATGGAGTAACAAATAATTGAGAATACCTACGAAGTAGGTGAAATGTACGTGAAATGTCTTTAAATAAAATATTTTAGAAGATTAAGCTTCTTAATTAATCTTTATGATGCCAATTTCATACAGCTCTTTTACAGAGGCATCAACATGCTAGCAAACACCTACAGTTAACATGTGGAATGTTTAACAATGATTTGAGTAACACATTCAATTGAATAACTTTTCATGTAATCAACGATTAAAATAATGATAGGATACGAGAGAATTATTTTATGGGCTCTCAAAAATGGGAAACGTGGAATGGGAAACTGCACATGTGCTAGTCATTCATGTCAATTTCCCCACTTTTCTGGTGGGAATGTTACATTACCAAGGAAATCAATCAAGCACTATTAAAAAAACTTATATAAATTAAATTGTTGTGCATGTGCAAACCATTAATGTCAATTTTTCTTCATTTCTGGTTAAAATTTATTTTACTGGCTAATGTGACAGCAAAGGAAAAATAATGTGACTTGGAATTGTTATATACACTGCCACTATTTCTTTGAAGTGAACATGTGAATCAGATATTCCAGTCTTAATTTTTTATTGAATAATAATTTTTGTTCAATGTATGCTAAATTATAAGGTCTCAGTCAAAATACTTTGTCAGTGTTGCAAATGGTAATAAAACTCACTGCATTTTCACGAACTAACAAGTATTAGATGAAGCATAAAAACAACACATAAACATCATTCGGTAAGCCTTAATTACTGTTAAACCACACTACTGTCCATATAAAGGCCAATCTCTTGTTGCCGCCCTGGGGCTATGATGAATCACGATCTTGATACCATAAGCAGGTAAACAGATTAACTAGAGAGAAAAATTACTTATGTCTGAATTGAAATTATCTTTTCATTTTTGAAGTGTTTTTTATTCATTTGCGATTAGAACAGTTAGTGAATGCGCACTAACTTGATCATAGGTTTATCAAATTACGCATGATCGACTTCCTTTTTAATACAAATACCAACATAAAATTCCCACCAGAAATGAGGGGAAAACTGACATGAATGATTAGTACATGCACATCAACTTGATAATTTCATAATCGAATAGGGTGTTAACAATTTCCTTTGTAATTCATTAACACCAACATATATATTCAAACCAGAAATGAAGAAATAATTGACATGAACAGTTAGCGTATATGCACTGATTTGGTCATAGCTTTATAAAACAGGATGCAGTAGATTTCCTTGGTAATTCATTAACACTGAACCAGAAATGAAGAAATAATTGACATGAACAGTTAGCGTATATGCACTGATTTGGTCATAGCTTTATAAAACAGGA
>JANTOQ010097601.1:0-10989 GCA_027564595.1 Bythotiara depressa | reverse complement strand
ATAAATTATTGTCACTATTTGTTTTATGGGCAAAGCGTTTAGATTTTCTACAATACAGCTTACAATTTAAGGGTGTGATTTTTTTTGCACGATCCTACACCAAATAGATAAAAACTCAGCTACTAGACGTTTAATGGCAAAGGAAAATCTCTACCAAAAGTTATTTTAGAAAAACCGAGGGGTAGGGCATCCCCCCCCCCCCACGCAGTCAGAAAAGGGTATACAGAAGTATCCATGTTTTCAAAGTTTGGTTTTCCCTCATAAGTACCTACTATGCTGGTCTTTAATAACTGCCAGTCTAAAATAAGTGCCTACTCAAAAAAAGCTATAAACATTAAGTAAGTACCAGGGGCACTTATCCATTTGTTTTTTCAGGGAGTTAGTAGCTGGAAATATAAAGGAATATAAAGTTGGTAAAAGCTAATAAGTCCCCCTGTTTCTTCAAGAGGTTTAAATAAAAGTTTATTAGCATTAGAGGTATGATTTTTTCCATATTTTTCTAAATTAATTTATGAGGAGATTCTGCAGAAAGTGAAACAGAACCATAATTATGACATTTATAACAATAGATTTTCTATTTACAGTACTACTATTTATTTACTTACTACTATTTATTTATTTACTACTATTTATTTACTTACTACTATTTATTTATTTACTACTATTTACAACAAAATGTCATGCAATAACCTTGGGGCTATTCAATAGTTAGGTAACTACAGAGTAAAGTGGGGTTATATTGACAAATATATAAAAAATAATAGATAACATCCATTAATAAATAAGCAAATGAAATAAATAAGTAAATAATTAATAAATAAACAAACTATAAACAAATACTACTGACTAATTTCTAAACAATTCTAGTAAGTGCAACAATACTGTGTAACAATACTTGAATGGGCAAGACTAGGGTTTGTCCTTTGTGTGAACTCTTAATGACTCTCAGAAAAAACATATTTTTGGTACTTCATAACAAGCCTTTGTTCAAAAGATTTACTGACTGTAAAAACAACTTTTCTTCAAATTTCTGTAACATTACATGCTACGCAAATATGTAGGATTTCTGCCACAACGATTATGAATATGAAAACTTTTTTATATATTTTTGCCATGACATAAACAGTTTTTGCCATGACATAAACAGTACCTTTGTTTATGTTGATGACTCATTATGAACTTAGCATCTTTGACAAGGATGCCGGCAGCCTGTGCCACACTCTTTCTAGTACAACAAAACTAGAAAAGAATTATAACAGGAAAACATATAATATTTAAAAAACTTAAAATATCAGAAAATGTAACAAGAAAAAACGAATTTCAAATTTACATTCCCACAGAATAAGACAGGCTTTCATAGACTTTTGAATTGTTAATATTCCTAACCATTTCCAACATCACTTACAAACTATAAAAACCTAAAAAAATTATCAATCAGGCTAAATTTCTTGTCCTTGCATGTTTTAACTAACACTGTAATTATCAGTTAAATAAAGATATTTGAATCTTCTGATCTAATCTGATATAATTGTCTTAACAACTGCTTGTATTATACATATTCTGCTGAATAAAAGACTAAACATACAGTTTCAAAACTAACAAAAGTGACACAGTGTTTTACTACATTTAAAGGTGAAGTGTGGAGGAGAAACTCTCCCCAAATTAATAAACACATGTCATGTTTCCTTTTTTTGTATTTCACAAATTAATGATGGCAGCCAGTAATGAATGTCAGATATCACCACTTTCACTACATTTATTGGTACAGTGTGGGGGAGAAACTCTTCCCGAATTAATATACATATGTCATGTTTACTTTTTTGTATTTCACAAATTAATGATAGCCGCTAGTAATGAATGTGCTTCTGTGGTGTAGTTACATACAAGTTCTGTTTGCAGTTTGTAAAGTTATCTGAACTGAAAATGTAAAAAGACAAATAAGTATATTTTTAAAATGTATTACTTACAATCAAAGTTGGTTTGTTATCTGAGTATGTCTTTATCACGTTGCTGAGCTTGTAATTGAGAGCCAAGTCAAATTTAAAGTCTGACTGTGTCTCGGAGCATGGGTAACCGAGCACAACTTTTCTTAGTTCTACGGGTCGATATTCATCACCTAGACTGAAAATTAATATTTGAAATAATTGAGTTATTAAAATAATTTGGGTTGGAAGTTTTAACTTATACATGTTTTGATGCCTTAAAGTTTCATCAATTGATCATACTCTAAGCTGAAAAAGAAGCCAGTGAAATGCCAGATCATCTAAATTAAAAACGTTTCTGGTGTTTCATTCTAAAGAGTCAGAAATCGTTAAAGAGATGGTCTACTAAAAAAATTAAACTCGCATGAAAGAGCTTTGAAAATGATAAAACAATATTTTTATTTTGTGCAAAAATCTTTAATGGTTCTCATGATATTGTGATTTAAAAAGATTTTGAAAAACAGAACATTCACTTCTGAAATTAGTTTGCTTGAGGTTGATGACACCATAGATGAAATTGATGATATCATAATGTCAGTTGGCCAATATTAGCTAATTGTATTTTGCTAATACCTCAAGATCGATAACAAAACATTGTAGAGTGGTAGTTCATCACTAAATACATATTTTAGAAAAAGTAACTAGTTCCAGACACCTGTGGGTTTTTGCTGATGCTGAGCAATGCTTGCTTTAAAGTTTGACCAGTCGTTCTCCCAAAAATGCTGTATCAGAAAAAATATAAATGGGTCTGGAACTAGTTACAGGTGTTCATATTTCAAGAATATCTCTCTCCAGAATATGTATTTAGTTATAGACTTTAGCTGTACCATGTTTTGTTACCTATATCAAGCATAAACACTGATAATAATGTCGAGACTTCAAGATATAATTATTCTAAGGCCACAGTTAGGTAATTGTTCATTCAGCATGACAAATATATTTAAAACTCCATTGCGGGATGTGGCCATTATGCATTATACATTATTTTCTATTTTTTTGAAGTAATGTTTATGCGAATCCTAGTCAGTACACTGGTGACACTTAATCAACTCTTAAATTGTGATTTCTTATGATTAACTAATGTTGTCTTCTTATGTTTTATGTCTTCTTGCATATGTAGTTTTGTTTCGTACATCCCAACACATGCGTATTGTACAACTTACCACCACCAGCGTAGACTAATGAACATTACTACCATGATGATTTCATTTTCTTGCCTTTGAACTTGATTGATTGATTAATTTTTTGCAAGCTCTCCTTCACAGATTCTAATTAAAATCTTAATTTGATTTGTGTGTTCTTATTTTTAAGTAATGAACAAGACAACACTGGTGGTATTTTCTTTGATATACAGTACTGTACAAAAGGAGTGTCTGTATTGATGGGGCGAGAATAAGACAAGAAACTAAGTGTGGGGTGACATATACAAAAATGAATAAAAACTTGAAGTTTTCGTCACAAAGATAATCCTAGCGAAGTAACATATGATTTAAATTACCGACAATAAAGGTGTAGACCAAAATACAAATCTAACCTAGAGACTGGTGCGAGCATTGTGTTTGGTGGGGCTTGAAATCAGACCTTAAACTGATTGCGAGTCTGGCAAGTTTAAAAGAATCTCGTCAAATTAAATCACGCAAGTCTGAATAAAATTCATTCTGATAACCTCCTGTTTACTTTTATAAAAAAAGAATGCAAAATCGACTAAGCGTTGCAATGCCTCCAAGGCATGTCCATTCTCCTTTCAGTCTTGTTTTTTCTTTTTACCCACATTAGACAGTACAATAAATAATAAAAATGAAACATGAATGGGAGACTACGCCATCGACACCGAAATGAATTCAGATTGGGTCATAAGATCACTTGTCTATTCATTGATAAAATGTAAAAACAAAGGCTATAATCTGAGCATCATAACCAGCTAGTCTGAAGATTATTTATTGAAAAAATTTTAAACACAGCTCTTCATTGCATTTGTTATAATGTAAACAAAGCTGCAGATAAAATAAATTTTTGTAAGGAAGAAGGAGAGAGCATTGAAAGAAAATTCAGTCAACAGAAGAGATAATTAAATTTAGGTTTCGCATGAGCATATTCCCATTTTTAATGAGATAAATGATAAAAATAAAGTGTAGCAAGAAGGAGAGCATATAGAAAGAAACTCTGTCAGCGGAAGAAAGAATAAAATATATGCTCCCATGTGCATATTTTTAATGAGATATAACAATAACATTAAAGAAAACAGACTTAGATAGAATTTGCAGAACATTGTTATCGCAAGCAATAAAAATAAGATGACACAAGGAATAAATTTGCAGAAAAACAGCATATTCTGGATGTTTATTATAATCTTGGAGAAGACAACAAAATAATGCACTAGGATGCGACATTATTGTAGACAATTTTTCTGACGCGGGCGGGTTAAGCTGAACGAACAATTACCTAACTGTGGCCTAATTATTATTCACTTTGATGAAGTAATTAATTAATTAATTAATTAATTAAAATTAAATTAATTTATATAATATAAATAAAGTGAGTGTTGTGATATAAAATGTAATAAAATAAATATAAAACTGGATTATTATTACAGAACTATATGAAGAGTTATACCTAACTCCAATGGCAGGCATTATACCTGTGTCTAACCAAGCTGCAATCTACAACATAAGATCTAAATTAGTTGGATGTAATATTACATAATGAGATATCATAAAAATGATAACTAGCAATGCAACAAAATACACTCTAATAATGCATGCTTCAAATTTAATGGTCTTCTGAAGTATATAATACAATGCCTTTTATTTATTTCCGTGTCATTATTTGAAATAGGAAAAATAATGTCGATGATAAACATTGTCATTTTCCTACAATTGAATAACAATTAAGTTTTGTTGGTGATATTTTTTGGGTGGATAGAGAAACCTAGCCCTGCAAGGTAATCTATCTACAATCTTGGATATAATATCTTTGGAAAGGCACCAAAAAAATTAAAATTGTATTACACAAGTGATGCAAAAGTGCCATAGAAAAGAATCTAAAAATGTTTTCTGTTTACTAATGACATGATGTGCTGATCTTATATACTAAGGTGGTTATTCACCATGGCTGCAAAAAGAATCTAGCCTCGTAATTGGTCCCTTTGTGGTCCTTGTGACATAAAATAAATATGTAAATGAAAGAGAATTTCCCATGGATTTCAGGAAAATACATTGACATATGGGACCCCATACCCCAGTAACATCTGTCCTCACTCTTGCGTATTGGGAAACTGAAGGGAAAGGTGTCAAAACTGGAATGAGGCATAAGACACCAAAATTCCAATAATTAAAGACCAAGATTGTAGGAGCAGGAACACACTGAAATGAAATCTCATTAACCATGGTTGGCATTCAGTCTAGTCAAATTAAAAATAAATAAAAAACGGGTTGTTTATGGATCATTTACTGGACATCGTTAGGAATGGAATCCAAGCATTCATGTCTAATCAGGTTTCAGTAGCTTCCAATAACAACAACAGCAACAACACCTTGCCTGTAAAGAGGTCAAATGCAACCTGAAGAAACTCTGGTTCAATGTCAACAACTGAACTAGACATAAAACCGAACTAGACTTACCCACTAAGGAATTATTTCAAAATTTTAATTATAATTACGAGAAAACAAAGGGTACCCATCAATTTACTTATTTATTACTTACATCATTTACATTAGGTATTGTTGCAGAAATTGCCATGAACCTCATGACAGGTGTCCCAGACTCCCTTGCTTCATTATTGATAGAAACTTGTACTGTTTTCATACGGCTGACCACAGCTTCCATGGTCGCACCTCGAGTACTATCATTTAAAAGGTGAACCTGAAAGATAAGTAACATTATTTTTTAACCAAAAATATAGATAAAAAATGATAGATTAAAATTCAGGGTGGGGATGGGGTGTATAATATGGTGTTATATGATTTTTTAAATTAATCATTTTAATATTATTTTGTACTTGTTTACAGACATTTAAATTATTTAAGAACTAATTTACGTCATGTGTTTTTCACGTTAGTAATTCACTTGCTATGGAAATTACAGTTTGTGAGATTTATATAAAGAATTGTATTCAATCAATGCCATTAGAATTATTCTACTGTATAAAATTGAAGTAACATGTAAATATTACTTATATGATGATATCGTAGAGGGAGACGTCAATATTAAAGGATTTGTAAAAGATTTAGATGTTTTGTACTTTATCAATGTTTTAAATACTTACTGATATTATAGTAATCTACGTTAAGATATCTGCTAGAATAAACAACTGTGTATAGCTTAGGAATCTAACTACCTCATCTATAAGGAATAATCGCACAGACTGCACAAGTGATATGTGGTCCCTCCATTTCCGTGTCATACTGTCCCATTTCTCCTGAAAAATAATAGTAATAGTAACAGATATTTGTTGACGTTTACAAATGTTAATTACATCAGAATAGTAAGGAAACTTACTATCCATTATCATGTTGGTTTATCACAATGCTCTAACACACCAATGTTAATTTCCATACTGTCACAGGCATTCAACACACTCTTCTCTACAGAGACTTAATTTTTAGTGGTTTATCTATGGACTTGAGGTGCTTCCTCTACCTCTTTCAAATGTCTCCAGAGCTTCTGCAAAGGAGTGCAAGTATTAGTAAGTGTGATTTTAGGAACTCATTATGGAAAGATGTAGGAGTAAAAAAAGATCATCATCATTATAATCAAGTTATTCTTAATAAAACAAATCAACCATACATTTTAAACATTTTTGATGTTACGAAAATGCAGAGTTTAAATTATTTGATATAAATTAAGAATGCTGGATCTTTGCAGGATGCGATACCCTTTCATGTTAAGCCACATTAAGAAATAAAGATTTTCTTCACCCTTTCTGATGCTGCAAAATATTTTCTATGGTTATGATATAAATCAGCAAAATCTGTGTAGAGACAAATGATCGAGTAGTAAGAAAAATAAAATGGTGGGAGGATGATAGGACAAAGTTTATGTATTTATTCCACTCTATGCAACATTTAAACAAAAATAATTTTGATTTCACTCATGTTTTAAAAAAGTTCACTTGATTTTGTAGAGGACAATCTCTTCAAGATGTTAACAAAGTTAACCCATTGCATACCCAACCTTTTTCCAGCCTTATGAAAAAAGAAAAAAATATTTTTGGTACTCCCATTTGTAGCAATAGAAGTAATTAAACTAAATGCATCCAAACAACATCTTTATTAAACTAAATCTTAAATTAATATGATGCATATAAAATGATTTCTTTTGAGATTATCTCCATCACAAAATTGAAGAACAAGTGGTTCAATTATTATATAAACACTTACAGGAGTTGTCAGGACAATGTGCGAGAATTGAAGTTCTTGGAAATCATCAAGTTCTGTATCACCAGTTAATTCTGTACACTTCAATCCAAACTGTTTAAATTTTGCATTCCAGTCTTGAAATCTCTCACTACACAGAGCTTTAATAGGTGCCACTAAAATTGATAATAATATAAATACTCTACACCCTATCTTGTTTACTTCTTCATACTGCACCATTGCCAACAACAGTGAAATTTTCATAATTAATAATGTAAACAAGAAGGTTGTTCCAATGATTCCAATTCCAATGAAGAATGATGAAATCATCAATTACATGAAAAAGCAGATGTGAAGTCTTAATCTTCAAGAAGTAACTATAATAGTGCTACTATAGTCTGGTAACTTTATCCCCAGAATATCTGGAGTCTTCTGTTCTGAGTCTTTAATTGACATTAAAGTTCCTCGCTTCATTGTTACCCAATATTTGGCAATGTATTTTATTGTTTTTTGTACAAAATAAAGGATAAAGATTTCCCAATTTCCTCACACAACCTGATAAAAAGGCCTATAGCAATAAGTAAATCTTGAAATAACTGTATAAATGAGTGATACGTCGTGCTCAACTATAAACAAAAGAGTGTGTGATTTTTGCCCTGTCTGCTATACTTGCATCTTGAAAAACATGTTTTTCCTCACTTATTCAAAATAATAAAAAATAAGTAAATAGGACCATTATAATATATAAACCTTTTACCTATTTCAACACCCCTGCTCTAACAGCCCAGATTCCAATAATTTCCAAGAGTTTAATCCCATAAAATATATTTTATATTTATATTTTTTGTAAACATGTCTTTTAATGGACAAACAGTGACATTTTCTTAGATGAAGCAAAGATGAGGTTATTAATTATATACTTTGGATATAAAATTTCATTATAATTAACACAATTAATTAATATAATTAACACAATATGATACATTTCCAGTTTGAGAGTATTAGATAATTGACAATAATTACATATATTGCATACATAGCACAGGGTTATTGTTTGTGGTCCTCACAAACACAAACACAAACACAAACAGCAATTTGATTTGAATTTGTAACTTTTGGTTAATTCAGTAATTTGAGGCCCTGAGAAAGAGGAAATAAAAAAATAAAGCTTTTTTTTGCTTACTGTAAACAATCTTGTAATGTAATGGCTTATTTGATGCACTTCTCAACAACAAACGTATGATGCATAGTTCAAACAATGCAGTCTTTCCTGAACCAGTTGGTGCACAAACCACTATTGGATTGTCAGAATACATAACCTAGATACAAAAAAAGATACGAAAAACATTTAATATATGTTGTACCCATTACAGCCTGACATTCACTCTGCCCCCTATTTTCAGAAATGTTCTATCCAGTACTTTAAAAAAACTTAATAAGATGAAACCAGCCATACCCTTGTGCTGTCCACTTTACACTTAATACGATCAGTAATTAACCCTATTCAGCCTAGATGTTTTGGGACTGCCCCCTCCCCCTCCATAACTATTGGTATAGACATGCAATAACAATATAACTTGATGCATAAATACTTGGGGGCAACACAAAACCTTTGGTCATTTTGTTTCCAAGTAAATTTTTTAAAAATTCACAAAATTTCAGCCCATTTCTGTTCAAAAGATATTTCAAAAAAACTGACAGGGGACGGATTCCCCCCCTCCCCAGGCAGAATAGGGTTAGGGCATTGATAATGTAATTATCATTTACAACCCTTTGATGTTATATAATGCTCATTGTCCACCAGGGAGGCTTTTTCTCTGACTGTTGTACCTTCCAGCAACAGTATTGACTTGAAAGGTAACAAGATAAATAATTAAGGCTTGTTTTTATAGACAGACATGCCACAACATGTGGAGTGAACATGGGGAGGGTTAGTCTGGAAATAATGATTAAGAGAGAACCCATGAAGGTTTGAAGAAAGGTTTTTTTGAGTCCATAGCTCCATTGCAAGTTGTTTTTTACAGATAATATTGCCTCCTCTATGTTTTGAGAAATGTTTCTAACAGTCATGAAAGTTCATCCACAGTAATATTTCAAGCATGGAAAATTTTTATAATAGGGGTGAAACATCATTTACTAAATTAACAGAGAAGCTCTTTAACCCATTAATGCATATGCATACCTCTTGGTTGTAGTAAACTTCCCATTGGAAACCTTTATAATTTTATCAGGAATCAGGGAGGGGGGGGAGGGAGCAAAAAGTCATTTTAACACTACAGTAGGTTACAATCTGGAATATTTATTATTTATTAATATTTCCCAATCCAGATTTCTAGAACTATCTGGAAAAACGACAATCTCTGTATAGACGTATACAGTGGTTTTTAATAAAATGTGATCCAATAACTTTATTACCAAAGATAAGAAATTTTAATTTCGTCCTCTATTAGAAGTAGTTTTACTAATTTAATAACTTTTTAGAAAACTTTTATAAATGGATGAAACACAATTCTAGTAATTATGAGTAACTGATTTCTCTTTAAGTCTCTTTAAGTAATCTATAACAATTCAATAACTTAATAGAGTACTAAAATTCATGTAATACATTTTACCTCCATCATATCACAGTGTTTGACAGCCATAAAGATTCTGGTGCTTTTTGTTACATAACTTCATAATATACATATAGAAACCACGTATAAATATTATATACTGTATAAAGCAAATAGTTTACAACAATTTTGTTATAAAATCATGAACTAATGGTCACACTCACCTCCTCAAACATACGAGATTGTAATTGATTGAAGTAGGCAAATGGGAACACACACCTATATTTTTCGGCTAATTTAAAAATTAAGGAAAGGTATATAGATTTAACAACATATATGAACTTAATATTAGAAACTTGCAGTTTTTACCGTTTACATATATTAGGACTTGCATATGCATGAAAACAAAAGAGTATTTTATGCAGGTTGTACACATAGCTAGGAGATGCAGATAATTTTCTTCACATCCACATATTCAAGTGTTATGGGAAAGGTTTCTCAATGGCTTCAGTGTTACATCAATGACCTGGATGAAATGATTTTGATTGGCTCATAGTACTTCAGTCCATTGTTCTTCTCTGGTAAAGAAAAAGTTGCATCAACAAAAATGTCATTTTATACACAAAAAAACCACTTGTGATTCTCAATGTTAAAATGGGGAAAACAAATGTGAAAATGTTAGTTGTTGTGATCCAGATAAATTTTACCCTGAAACAAAATTAAATAAAAACAAGAAAAGGAAGTACAAGAAAATTAACTAATTAATAATTTATTTATTAATTACAGGTGTCTATCACAAAAAAAAAAGCTAATACAAAATAAATAAAACACATACTCACACGTTGTGTATTCACTAAACACATACTCACACGTTGCATGTTCACTAGAATTTCATTTTAATCATATAAAAAGGATACGTATCTCCCGAACAGATTTCAATTGACTGACAGGCCCATTTTTATTTACAACTAAAAGTAAAAACATTGTTATAATGAAAGACTTTGAAGTATTAAGCATGTATGCCCTAATTAGCCCAAATGGGTATCAGACTATGTGGCAATTCCTCTATTTTTAGGGAAAGCAGTCCTAGTCACTTATGGT
>JANTOQ010097600.1:0-26612 GCA_027564595.1 Bythotiara depressa | reverse complement strand
TATCTATATATATATGTAAAAAATAAGTTTCAACACTCTGCGATAAAAACTTCAGAAATGGTGGTCGATTAAACTGTGGAGTGTTGTTTGCACGCGCCTCCGGTATGAATAGAGTTATTGCCCGGAGATTACTAGGAACTACAATCTTGGACATTATGGGTTCATGTTTTGCCATTTTCCTAAAATATGCAAAAAAAAAAAAAAAAAAAAAGGTACTTGTTAAATGGAAACTTCGCAGGAACGCAAATACCGATGATTTTTTATAGAAAAACGGCGAAAATTATACATATTTTAAAGTTTTCATTGTTTTAGACGTCATATAGGAAAGAACGGACCAATTAGGAAACCTGTCCAACTGTTGTGTACAACCACAGTTACTTCATTACCAAAAAAACACTTAAGTCTTAAGTCGTTGGTAAACTGAAAGTTTAACTCATAAGTTATTTATATCTTTATTCACTCAACATCACTCATTTTGTTTAATCTGCAACTTGTCCATATATTTACGTCCAAGATTGTAGGAGTATGAAGAAGAAAATCCACTACACGTATTGTTTCTATAGCTGTATTAATTACTAACACATAGTTGCTTGTTGTATTATATATATACAAGAACTAATAAAAATAATCATATTACATATTATATAAGCACTAATATATGTTTAAATATATATGCAACATATATGAAACAATCACTACAAAAACATCCTTACTGCAGAGCTTGTGTATCAAAACAAAACTAGTTATACGTTGATGTAGCGGCGTGCATTTATAATCTACATTCGTAAAACCTAAACTGTCGAATGACCGCGGTTCGATCTCACATTCGATCACACTTTCACAGTTGATTAGCAACTTATGTAGTCCAAATGAGCGCTTTAATACAAGCAGGACTTAGTTCATAATAGACACAATAGACAGTCTTGATATGAGGGGAGCTAGCCATTAAAATATGTCCGCTGTACTCAAGGTGCTGAATCTTAAAATGTCTCTGTTGAAGAGATGTCACCCTCCTACGTATATCGTTTTGGTTTGACACACATTCCCGGGAGTTTGAAATGTAATGGCATTTAGCTAACGTACAAACAAACTCTAAACAGAGGATCGACATAATTACCTTAACAATGAAAGAAATTTCCGTAAAAAACAGTTGTAAACAAACTAATAAGTTAAAAAATAAACAAGTACACGCTAAAACTACATGTCATATATCAAAACAACTCAATAACGCTTTCAACAATTTTGTTTGGGTTTCTTATTGTTAAATGTGAAAAAAATCACCAACAACAAAAACACAAACAATAGAAATACCCCATCGTAACCTAATTCTGTTCTTGTTTAAAAGTACCATGAACAAAGAACCCGTTTTGTTGCCGGGATTGGTTGTTGAAAGGGTTAATCTTCTAAAACGCCAACATCAATCGTAGCGTATTTGTTTTACAATAAAATAAAACCTAGATTAAATAATTTAAACCTGTGTGTCATTAAAAGTACCGTAACAAAGAAATTCACAACGGGAAGACCACGCCCTTCTCTAGGCAATTTTGGAGAGATCTTCTTTTCTTTACACAAAATTAAATCGTATAGTTCTTGATATTTTACGAAACGATCATTCTGGTTGCAGAATACTTACAACAACACCAAGTCATCCAACATACTAAATGTTATTGAAGGTGAGAAAAAAAAAGCAATAACAAAAGAAAAATTCAATATGAACGAATCAATCAACCATATAATAGCGCCAATAAACTTGAAAGTACAAAACTTGCTAAGGCAAGCATTAATTAAAAACGGAAGTTCATAACAAACAGGAAGCGTTAAAAATATAACTTTATAACTGGAGGTTTGAAGTTGAACACAGTTTATGACATTAAACTTTTTAATATACAACACACCCTGGAAACGAATAAAAACAATATAAATTGTTTTGCTTTTACCCGGGGTTTCAAATTTGGTAAAAACTGGTAAGACCCCCCTGGTTCTTCATAAAATTATAAATGTTTCTAAAATGAACTTAGAAATAATAATAGGAGGTATTTTTACAAGCTTCAACGCCGTTATAAGCCTCTGTTAAATATAACTATGTAAGACAGGAATATTACCCTTTAGTGCCTATTGCCCCCGGAAATGAACCCAATCAATAGTTGTTCCATTGTTATTTTGGTTTTTCCAGGGGGTTGTTTTTTAGAAATAACAGTGAAAATAAAGGTTGTATAGAATATATACCCGCATTCTTCATAAAATTAGTGCTTTTCAATGAGAAATTCACGGGGCATTCAACGGGTTAAACGTAGTAAATTTCTATTCACTGGAATTTTTTCATTTTATTCCGCTGAAACAACCAAATCCCGCTTCATGAACTAATACGAAGTATATTGTATAACTTAGTAAATGCTTTTGCAAACGTAGCTTTATATAAAAATCCTATATTGCATACCCGGGGCATGAGATACGGGTTAGTTCGAACATAATACATTTTGATTTGGGGTGGATAAAGGATAATACATTTTGATTTGGGGTGGATAAAAGATAATAATTTAACTTAAGCGTTTAGTATGTAGATGTTTATTTAATTGAGAAGAGAACTTTAATAAAAATATCTAATATCTAACCATAAGGTATTAGACAAGAATGAAGTGTCTTACATTGTTAACATCTAACCATAATGTTTAGACAAGAATGAAGTGTCTTACATTGTTAAGGAGGTTGCATAGAATTACTCTTTTAATAAAGAAATTAAGTCTAAAGAAATATTATGTATCATTGAAAATATATTTTACCGATCTTGCTATATAGGATTGGACCCTTGGACCACTGTTTACAAAAACTACACGACTGCTTCACAACATACCTTAGTACTTATTCCCGAGTTCCCGGAATTGGGTCTCGGGTCTTACTTTACGAATATATGCCAGTCGATAAGCAGGGTATTTCCACTCTCCTTCACAGAGGATATTTAAGATTATCCAATGAAATAAAATACAGATTGTAGTGAAGTAAACACGAATATCTGTGAAGCAGAGTGAGGATAAACCATACGCACGCAGTAAAAGTCATACTCGCACAGGACGTCTCACAACCAGAAAAGTATAAAAACCGAATACCCAGTGCAATTTGATTGTACGTAATTTGTCTGCAACTTAATTCGTTTAGTTTACCAAACAAAGCGATCGAAGTTGAAGCGTACCTACACCTCTTAAGATCGCTCTTTCTCAACACTATCACGATCACCTGATTTTCCAATGAATGGAAAATGAATCTTTAAATACTGCGAATAGATATAGAACGTTTGATTTGTTTATGTTAATATACAATCTGATCATTACGTTAGGAAACAAAACGCCCCCATGAAATTCAGTATATCCTTCCTGTCAAACTAATGAATTGGGTTATCTCCCTGTTACGTCATATTTATTCCTTTAATGCATAAGCATACCTCCTGGTTATATTAAACATCCCATTGGAAACATTTATATAATTTTATAGCGAACAAGGGGGGTCTTTTTTAATACATCAGCATACCTCCTGGTTATATTAAACTTCCCATTATAAACTTTTATAATTTTATGGCGAAGCAGGGGATCTTATCAGCTTTTACCAAATTTATAATACTTTGTTTCCAATTACTAACCCCCTGGAAAAAAGGAAAATAACAAAGAAATGACCAATGATTTTATGCTTTTCCGGGGACACGTGCATTAACGGGTTAAGAATCCCTGCTGCTGCATTTCTCCCTCAAACGCAAGTTTCCTATAAAAACATTTTAAGGTATTTTTATTGTTCTCATTTTTGAAAAGCTAAAAATTATACAAAAAGCTATCTACAAATTCAATTAAAACGTTTAAAGTGTTCACAAACATGGTTTCTATCTGGTGTTGTACACAGCATCCTTTTACTATGGTTGTGAATGAACACCAAATATGAACCAGGCTTACTGCAAGTAGTACAAAAACACAGACGTAAATTATTTTTAAACAGAAGCAAAACAGAGTTGAAGTATTGAAATGAAACTTATAAGATCTTGAAGCATGAATAGCCTCTCCATGCATAGATTGTTGTACTGAGAACTTATATTGATAAGTAATTTCTGTTTTCTCTCAATGTCCCAGTTCTAGAGACACGAATGACCCACAGTTTCTTGGATATATATTTGTTTCGGAAAATGCTAAATATTTTATTTTATTTATACAAAAGTTGGACTCGATTAGGTTCAAATTCACGTATTTCAATTAATTTCTAGTCCTTGCGGACTTTTTATGGCTCTATCTACCTTCCATCTATCCACGATCAATCACAACTTTTACATGAAACTTTCTTCATCAAATACGTGAAAACGCTTAGCTTAACAACTGAAAACTATCAGCCTGTATGTATCGCAGTAAGGGGTTTTACATACTTCAATTCTGTTGTATGCTTCTGTTATCATCATTTACAACATACGAAAAACAAAGAGCCTGAAAAGAGAACTAACTCTTCAAGGACGGGTGTGTCTTATTAAAAATAAATACAATGAAGAATTTGCATGTGACTGATAAAAAAAAGATGCTTTTAACTGACAGAGAAAACAGAAGCTAATTCACGAACTAAAAAATCAACTTCTGTCTTTTAATCCTACAATGCCTGGATACACCTCCTGCTTATATTGAATTTCTTAATAGGAACGCTTATAATTTTATGAAAAATCAGGGGGACGTATCAACTTTTACAAACTATATTTTTCCTTTTTATTTCCAATTAGTAACACCCCTGGAAAAAGCAAATCAACAAAGAAATGTATATAGATTTGAATAATTTCCGGGGGGACGCCAGGCACTACAGGATTAAAGGTCATATGTAACCAGGTGATGAACTTCTACAAAAGAAACTCATAAATCTTGAAGCACGAAACAAAAGTATCAACAGTATGAGATAGTTCGTTAATATATACATACACATGCATGATGGCGAAATCTAGAATTACAGGGCATGGTCATGTGGACGAGAAAAAGGGAACTTTGTGGTCACACTTCCTGAATATATGCCTCAAATTTCAAACTTTTTTTTTTTTTAGTAAAACGGGCATTTTTCTTTAGAAATTAAGAGGAGCAGTGTAAGAAGGCCGGACCCTTTTTGGGGCTAGATTGGTCTTGAAAGAATAAAATACGCACAAGCACCGTGGAATAAAATACACGATGGAATTTTACTCTCGGTATTCAAAAGAAAACACAAGATCTACAAAAACAAAAATATTCAAGAGGCAGCCACATGATAATAAAATAACTTTGTATGGTATTTTATGCTAATTTATGTAACAGTTAATAACTCATCCATAGACAGAGAGGTTGCTTCATGTTTCATGTTTCCGGAGAATATACAAGCTTCCGATGCAAGCAGTTATCTACATTTCATTTCGTATAAAATAAACAAGCCACCATTTTTGTTAAAAAAATATTTTAAAATTTACGTTTCCTTAAATGAGCAGTTTGGAATTTAGGAGGAGGCAACATAAATAAAGGTCCAAGGTAGATTGTATTACCAATAAATTCTAGCTAAAAAGTTGTTATTTTGTATATCAACTTTAATAACAACTTATTGACTAACTGTAGAAGGGATACTGTCTCCATTACGAAGTAGTATCATACTCATGTTGCTATGGTAACAGCGTACAAATCAGTGCCACACAGGTGGCTGTTTACGTCCTAGGTGGACTGGGGATAGTATTGAAGATTTCCATAAATTTGCGATCATTTTACGTTAGCTTTGGATGATAAACTTTTAGTTAACACGGTTTTTGTTGTTTCATCGGTACCAACAATGTTTTCCCACAACGTCTTTCGTGCTAACACACTGCCAGATTTTCCACCTTCCTCTTTCTAAAAGAATGAATAACAATACACTGTTTTTGTTTTGTTTACTTCTATGGAAGTTATTTAATGAAAGTATATTATATGTTCCAGATCGTTAAATTTTATTTCGGACAATATTGCTTTAGATGTTACTACCGTATTTTAAAGTATTTTACAAAACAAGAATAATTGAAGGATTTTACAGAACAAGAATAATTAAAGTATTTTACAGAACAAGTTACTATCTGATTTATAGATTTAATTGCGCCTGGAGTTTTTGGTTACTTAAAATGTAAGTAAGCAACGTTGCTACGACAAAACACTTTACATAGGGTGCCATTAAAGTAGGATTTTACGCGCATTTCTACAAATTACACAAAAATTTACTACGTATCATGGATAAAATTACGTCAAATCTGGTAATCAGATCTCTTTTGCAAATGCAATAAACCTAGTGGGCACACCATGGTCACACGTGCAATAAACCTAGTGGACACACCATGGTCACACGTTGCAACAACGTCTGTAACGTCTCTTCGACATTGTTGGGACGATGTTTGACAATGATGTGCCCACTTGGAAGACAAAGAAGAAGTAATATAATAGTTATTAAGGCTACCTTTATATTTATTAGTTAATGAAGGCTTAATGAAAAAACTTGCAGTATAAATATAGACTTAAAAACACATGCTATACATTCATCATAGGCCTTTAAAGAGGAACTGAGGCCAGATATTTCTCCCGAAAAAATCTCCCGAAAATTCAAGAAGAAGATAAAATACAACGATGAAAATAATACAAAAAATCATTATCATACAAAATATTTTATCATACAAAATTTGCTGTTTTTAAGGGGTTTTTAACTGTTAAATTAGGAGCTGGGCAAAGGAAATTGGAGTTTTGTGACGTATTTAGCGCGAATCAACAGTTTATTGTTCGCAAAGCAGACGAGACCTGTTATCTAAAGTATTTTTATTTATATTTATTTTATTGTTAATGTAAGAGATAAAAATATATTTAACTGTTTTATGTATGAAATAAAAATATATTTAAGTTTTTGCTACGTTTTAAAAATAGTTTTTAACTCTTTTTTTTCTAGAACATTACATATCAGCAACTTGAAATATTGCCAACTTGTTTAGCATATACGGTTGTAGCAACACAACGGAAAGGGTTTTTATAGATTTCCGGATCCTAAAAAGGAAAAACAACAGACTGCTAGATAGCTTCACAATATAGGAAATTCATAATATAAATAATTTTATTGCAAGCAGAAATAAACTTTAATGTGAAGAACGTTTTCATGGAAATTAAATCAAAAGAGATTTGAGATTTAAGGCTTCATTCATGTTCCGGATTCGAGAAAAAGGAGCTTGTTCCAACGATGTCGATGGAACAAACTCTTGTTAATATATAAAAAATGTTCATTTTCAAAATATGAAAAGTTTTAATTCCAGTCATTTCCGAAGTTTCGATGTATTTTTTAAGATATTATTAAGATATTGTTATTATTATTTTTCTCTTCTTTACTCTCATAACGTACATCGTGTTACAAACAACTTTACAATCTTTATGATCAATCTTTGATTCGCGCAAATAACGTCACACGGCGTGTGTCTTCACGAGCGATCACAAGAAGCACAAATAAACTATTTTTGTTGTTTTTACCAATTAACTATCAATTAATGTATAATACATATTTTTTTAATGCTGATATATATTTCAACCATTATATGGCAAAAAAAAAGTTATTATATTTTTCAAACCTCAGTCCCTCTTAAGTATTGTTCTTAATCCTTTTAACGAATTAATATCTCCTGTTTATATTAAAATCTCCATTATTAAGCAATAATAAATAGACCTTTCCCGGATTTCAAATGAATAAAAAAATTTTCACGAACGCGGGGCGAGACATGTCACGTGCGAAATTAACAAGCCTTTGATCGTTGATGTAGTACAGCGAACAGAACCATTTTGTTTATTTTGTTTGGTGGATGGGAATTGAAATTTCCAGCAGAGGTATATTTTTTGACGAGGAATCTGAATCTGAAGTCCGTTTTCTAATAAAATAAACATCAAACTTTCGTGAAATTCCGGAAATGTCTCTTGTACATAAATTATGTTGTTAACGTTATTTATTAATAATTGCTGTTTTGTTACATTTTATAGATGCATTAAATTAACGTTGCAGTACAGACGCTTCACGTTGAAAAAGTGTTTGCCACATTCCAATTGGTTAGTAAATGTGTTTGCCAAATTCCAATTGGGTAGCAAATGCGCCAAACACATCATATGTCAAAATTTACTGCTTATTGAGTTGAAAACTTTCTCGATCTTTTAAATATTTTTTGAAAGTTTTCTACAAGGCAGCATTTAAAGTGATAGTCTAAAGTAAACATTTAATGTTAAAAATAAATAAAGCAACAATAAAATAAATAAATAATTAACATTGTTTATTACTACTAATTATTATTAAGCGTGGTATTAAATATATTTATTTAGGTTAGGTGTTATTATTTCAAATTTAATTCTTACAATTTTCATTCTAGGCGACGTTCTTGGGGGTTGGCGCACCTGAAATAAAATATACACCATACAGGTAAAAAATTAATTAAACGAAGAAGGTTCTGATAACGTCTTTATTTTGCAGTTTGTGTGTGAAACGTACTTGTAATGCTATATACAAAGATGTTGTGTATACAGATTGTTGCATGCAGTATATGATAATCATGCTACTAATTATAAAGTAACTTAATCCTATGACTGGATACACCTCCTGGCTATTGAAAATTTCCTAATAGCAACCCTTATAATTTTATGAAAGGTCAGGGGGATTTATCAAATTTTACCAACTTTAATTTTCAATTAATTTCCAATTATTAACATCCCTGGAAAAAGTAAACCAGCGAATGAATAAGCCCTTTAACGTTGAATAAATTGAATATCACCCAAAACCTGAAACTTAAACACTTTTTTGGCGTATTCCCATTATATTTCCAATAATTAACCCCCCCCCCCCCACCCCTCGGAAAAAGTCAAAACACTTTTTCAAAACTGCTCATTATGTAGCAAAATTTAATAATTAGAGGTCATTGATTTTCCAATTGAAAAACCAGGAATACTAGAAAATCTGTGAGTAAAACATGTTGTGTATGAAAAGCGTTATCAGAACATTCTCAAAACTATCTCATGCAGATAATAATACAATGACACTTTAACACCCCTAAAAACAAACAAACAAGTAATTTTCGCACACAAATTTTTAGTCTTTGTATTAATGTAATAAGTAAGGGGTGTTGTAATTCTGAATGTTTTCGTTGGGAAGAAAGATAAATCAATCAATAAATAAACAAATAAGGAGACAATGTGTCTATTGTTATCTGCATGAATGATTAAATAACAACGTGCATGTCAGAGTGCATAGTAGTGAATGAATGGATGAATGGGTGCAATGCATGCGTGGGTAGTGAATGAATGAATAAATACACTTGTTCTACGTGTACAATAATCAAACGTAAAAAAGAATAACAAAATTTAACTGGATAATATTGAGGTATAAAGAACCGTCTGATTAAAGCTCTGAATACACTATCCCATCACATTAAAGCATATAACCTGTACCCGGATGGAAGAAAAGGGGCTGCTAACGAAGTAATTGTTAATCAACTATGACTTTGACATTGCAGGTTGTTTTTTGTTTTTTTCTTCTCCCGCAACCAATCATTTTGAAAATATCAAACCTTAATTAGAGTAGCTAATTTGGGGTTCCTTTTACCATCCAGCTCGCCAATAGTTCGCGTAATTACCTCCGTACGTTCTTCCAGGTTTGACCAGCGTTTACGGTAGTCACGATCTTTTACACGAGACACTTTATCAGTATCCGTGTCGGTGTGACGTCTAGGCATAGAACCATCAGTGTTACGTCGTGGAAGGCTCTTCTGCGTTGGTGCTAAGAGTGAAGATTAAACATATTCAACATTTAGCATGTAATCATATTTTTGATATTACTAACATAAAGTTTCGTGAATCGGGGGTGAGCGCTAGATCCTTGTAGTGCTATCTGAAGTGTATGTTGTATGTGTTTATTGTTTATTTATCCCCCGTCTGTATTTTCATTATTTCAACAATGTTCACTATATTTTTGTATATGTTTTAGATCCAGAAACGAAGCTACACAAAAAATGAAAAAGTACTATGGGTTGATTTTCTTTCATATTTTCCAAACCTCCTTCATGTATGGTACCAATTGCAAACCTCCTTCATGTATGGTACCAATTGCAAACCTCCTTCATGTATGGCACCAATTGCAAACCTCCTTCATGTATGGCACCAATTGCAAACCTCCTTCATGTATGGCACCAATTGGAAACCTTTATAATTATATGAGGAAGCAGGGAGTTTATCAGCTTTTACCAAGTTTATTTTACATTATATTTCCAATAGCTAACCCCCTGGATAAAGCAAAATAACAAAGAAATGACCAATGATTTGGTTCCTTTCCGGGGACACTGTGTATTAAAGGGTTGAGAGGTCAAGAATTTCTTCTATTACTTTATTATTATTTATTTTGACATAAAATGAATTGACACACTATCCTACCTTTTTCTTTCTTTTCTTTGTCGTAAACTTTCTTCCGCTTCGTGTCTTTGATAGTATTTATCTCTTTATGCAGCTCCACTATTTCTGACTGCAACTCCGTCACACGATGACTCTCTTCACAATTCTCGCGTTGCGATTTTTCATGGTAATATTCAATACGTCTTTCATATCTTTCTATTTGATCATTTATTTCTTTCAGTTTCTTTTGCGACTCATCTTCAAAAGCCATGCTTTCATCATCCAGCAATGAACCAAGTCCTTGTGTGATTAATTCCTTGCTACCTTCTGTTTCTAAACCACCTCTAAGCTCAGCAATAATTTTTTGAAGTTTTACAATTTTTTCTTTTAGTTCCTTTGTATCAGTGTCATATTTAATCTCTACATCTAACACTCTGGTATATAGCGATTCCTTTTCCGCAATCAGTTCTTTCATTTTAGAAGCATCAGATTTACGTTCAGTCACACTATGTCTACGTAATCCCTCTTTATAACTCATTTTTAATTTCTCATCATATTGACACCTAATATCATTAATTTCACTCCGCTGCAATTCTTCTTGTTGTTCTATCTCCAATGCATATTTCGTTTTCATATTCACTAACTCTTTCTCATACTTTTCCCTTTGTTCCTTAATGGCTTGCTTTAAAACAGAAATTTGGTCCACCGAGTTTTTTCTCATCACATTTTCAGTGTCACCAACACTACGTCTTTTCAATTCATTGGAGTCCTGCTTTGAGATCTCCTTATCGTAAAACACACGTAGCTTTTCAACTTCCTTTTTATGTTCTTTAGCTAGTTCTTCTATTTCCTCTTCATATTCCACCTTCAGGTTTTCACATATTGCTTCCAGTTCTTTAATGCGTTCTTTTTCTTTACATACTGCCTCCATCTTTGCTTCACGTTGTAGTTTCTCGAAATCTTTAAGCTCGTCAGCGTGGCTCTGTGTCATCTCCTCAATTAGTGCCTCCAATTTGAGAACTTTATCGGTCATCTCTTCGATAGCAGAACGTTTTTCTTCCTGTAATCGCATTGCAAAAGCTTCCATTTCGTCTTCACGTTCATTATGAAGGTCTTCCAAAGCATCTTCAAGTTCGTGATTTTTCTCTTCCAATTCTTCATTCCGTCTTATGTATTCATTAACATTATCGCCACCTAAACTATCGCCACTTAGGCTCGCTAATTTATCTTGGTACGCTTGAATCTCGATACGGTGTTTTCTATCCATCTCTTCTAGCTCATTTTGCATCTGATAAATTTTTGAACCCATTTCTTCGTTCCGTCTAAGGCCAAAGAAATTTGCAGACTCAGCTCGTTTTAGCTGCAACTCAAGGCTCTTACGCTCTGCCTTAAAGTCTTTCTTCAAATTGTCTACTTCTTGCTCAAAGTCTTTGACCTTGACCTGAAGGTCCATGATGGTATCAGATGAGCTACCTTGCTTGAGAGAAGAAATAATAATGGCCATGTCTTGTCTCACTTGATCGAGTTGTTCCTCGTGATCTTCAACTTGTGTTTGTAACTTCTTTTCGTAATCTATTTTTAATTCATCAACTTCTTCGACTGAGTAGATCTTTTTCAGCTTCGGATCAGACCCCCTGAAACTACCATGACAACTTCCAGAGTCCTATAATTAATACATAAATAAATTCACATATAGTCGTAAACTTATAGTTACAGTTTCCTAAAGTAAGTTTGGCCAGCCGCATTTTGGCTAATTTACATTATTGAGCGAGTTTCATCCGTGAGTTGTCAACATGAAATTCATAATTTTCAAATAAAGAAGACAAGGTTTATCCTTGAGATTTTCATAATGAGATTTTAAATCGCTTTCTCCTTGACGTGAAATCTGCTTGTACTGAGTTCATTAAGCTTTATCTCCTCCATTCTGGGAGCAGAATTAAGATTTAGTGAAAATATTTGTGGAACTTTGAGGAGATTTCTTTCTTTCGGAGCAATCTGAAAAACTATTCAAACCTCAATGATGGTGATGGATCTTTTAAAAGTTTCTTTTACATAAAAATACGCATGGAGATTAATTAATTAATTATTACATTGCAATATAATTTATTATAATTTGTTCATCGGTTTTATAAGAAAGAAGCCTTTTTGACTCCTCCTTTATAAAATACAACAAATTTTGAGGACCTTTGAGTATTTTTCTAAATTTGAGGTTGGCAACCCTGTTAAGAAGAAGAAACCGTGTACCCTCTCACTGGCTAGAATGGATAAGGAAGAGGAAAACTGTAAGAAAATGTAAAACAAGTATCTATTAGCATAATTAATTTTCGTTATAATCAGCAATTAGCCTCTTTCCCTGTTCACTGAAAACAAAATTGATTATAAATAAACATACATAAATAAAGTAAAAATAAATATGGGAACAAGACCACACATATATGTTCAAAGTAATCGATATGGGGAGCACATTACTGTGTGTTCATAAGCATTATATAGTCATGATACCCTCCCCCCCCCACCCTATTGTGTGGACTCGGTGTATTGCTTTAAGACTCAAATGTTTTTTCACCAAGCAAATCATATTTATATTAATAGCAAAACTATTGGATAATTAAGTATGCAATAAATTTTACTGCTAGTGGACAGGTGGAGTTTTTAATTTAATGATAAAGTCAAAGCAAGCCCACTGTGCTTGTGGTAAGGAGTTGATAAGAGAAGAATTGTATTTGTGAAAAAGATGATTTTTGTGTTGAAATGAAAAGATATATAAACAATAACCGTATCCAAAACAGATTTATTTTGATACATAGCGATGAGAAAGATTACACACACAGTTTAATGTAACTTGAGAGATCTGGCTACTATATGCAATCTAATGTTCAGTTTAGCTGATCTACTAAAGAAGAATTTTTGAGAAAATGAGTGAGAGGTGGAAACTACTCCGGCAAGTAATTGTAACAAGCTCGTGCCCAGGAGATCCACAGAATGGCAATATGTCAAAGCATTCAAAATCAACAATGAAAGAATTGGAAAACGAGTTAGCAATATCCAAAAAGAAACAGGAATTTATAATGCTAGCTAAACAAGTTATCCGTTATGAAGCAATTGAGAACACACTTGAAAAAGAGCAAAAAAATCTTACACAACCTATAGCGCAACAGCTAAGAAACCAACAGAGTTATTCCCAATCAGGTTTACGATGTTTGAGAAGACAACTATCAGAAAAAGCAACTATGCTTCGAAAAAAGCAGTCAGAGTTATGCCGCATTAAAGTAAAAAAACATGCACTTATTCAAAACATGAAGAAGAATGCGTCAGAACTGATAACACACATAGATAATAATGCAGAGAAAACCGACAACAAGAAAATCAAAGCCATCAATTTACTGGTTCATGCATTATTGGAGAAGAGAAACAAAATGATAAATGTGAAAGATTTCAATGTATTAATACCAAAGGATAAATCTATAACCGTAATGGATAAATCTATAACTGCAAAGGATAAACCTATAACCGTAGAAGACATAAACAAAAACCCTAGTAAACAAGGTCAATTAAATGATAATCTCCCAATGATAAATGAAATCATGTTTCTTACTGCAAATCCACATCACAAGAATAAAACACATTCACGAAGCAATCCTTCAAATTGTGAACAATTACCAGATATAACTAAACAACAAAAACGAAGGTTAAAAAAAACAGCAGTTAAAAACAAGTCAATAGAGATACACCAAAACTGCACAGAAACTGAACTAAAACATCTTAAGATAGTTGCCAAAAAGAAAAATCATATTCTTGGAGACAAAATGATAATAGCAGATCAAGTGCATCGTCTCATGGAACACCAGGAACAAGAGATTCGAATTATGCAAATGCGAATACAGTTTGGAAAACTTTTAGCAAAGGGACAACAGCAACGGCTGAGAGAAGAAGTGCAGAAGAGGTTTTATGAATTAAAGAATGCAAAATTGAAATTCCATGTACGATTTTGTTCACACCGAGACAATCTGATGATTTCAAACCAGTTAACTCGAAGACATTTTTCTTACTTTACATTTTTACCACAAGAAACACCAAAATAAGAATTAGTAAACTGTAAGGAGAAGAAACTAATTAAACACTTTGGCACATAGCTCAATAATAATCTCCACAAACAAACAAACAAACAAACAAATACAAAAAACAATTGAAAACCGCTAAAGATTACAAAAGTTCAGTTGCAAAGAATATATTGCATGAAAACATGACAAACAAATAAGAAAATAAATTATATTGTATTTAATTTTAATGTATGTATCTCCTATCAATAAGAGCTACAAAAAGCTACTCTTGATTTTCATTTGGAAGCACCAGTTATTAGATATTTTTTAATGTTAGGAAATATTTTATAATCTGCAATTTACATTTAGCTTTTAGAAAGTTGATGAATCTCTGCTTATCTTTCATTATTCATCTATGGCTTTAGCTAGTACATGTTTGCAATGCTATCCGTTTAGCATGATATGAAATGACTGCACATGCCCAGAAATACAACTCTTGATTATGATTGGCTGTCAATATCCAATATAAAATTCTCATGTAAACAGAAACAGTTGCAGACCGATATGATCTCAAACCAGTTTGAGTTTGTATCAGGTGTCCATGTAAACAGGCCCTTATTGTTAGCAAATTGAGACCATATTTTTGTTATTTCACAAACTTCCAATAATGGCTGCCACAAATCACAAAACAGTCAGGTTTTTAACTCGCTTGTTTCAATTTTCATTGGATTTCTTTCACTTGAAATATGTTTGGATCGAGAATCTGAACTTTTCTGAAATGACTTCACAGAAAATCTGATTTCGAATTTTTGATGCTGAAAGTTCACTTGAACTGTATGCTTTTGCATGGAGAGAGCTTTTAACTTGAATGTACTGATAACAAAGCTGTGTTTGCCAATGTGCACTTCCTTTTATTAATACAAAAATGATGCAATTTTGGAAAGGCCTATCCTTTATCTTTATCATTTATTTTAGCGTTCATATAACTTTGTGTTGTTTTCCCAAAACAAAAGTTTCACAAAAATCATTATTTTTTTCATCTCATTGCACAGCCATAGATGTTCAAGGCACAGCACTTCTTGTTATTATTATTTATTAAATTGCACATAAATTAATTGATTGATTGATTGATTTATAACAGTGTTAAAGTCTGTATATATACTTTCAATAAAATATCAAGACATGTGTTTATGTTTTTATCTTTGGTCTAAGACCTCCTGGTTCCTCACAAAATTAGAAAGGTTTCCAATGGAAGTTTAATATAATCAGGAGGTAAGCCTATGCAGTAACTTCAACTTAATGTGGCACCACAGAAAAAACTTATTAGTAAACTTGTAATAGGTTATTCATTTTATAGGGAGGGTATTCAAATTACTTGCATAAGTAACAAAGATGTTAAAAACCAGCACCTAATAACGGGTTTTCAATTTGCAAGGACCTTCTGAGGCACATAATATTAAAAAAACCTTTAGAAATGCTTTTAGTGTAAATATTATCACTGTGCCAGTGATTTGGCATGAATTAATGATACAACAGCAATTTTCTGTTAATGCTGATGAAATATTCTGACACATTATTTTTATCAAAACAAAATTGCTTTATAAACAAAAACAGAAACAAAACTGGTTAATAGAGGTTGTTATTTATATGAAAATCAGCAATGCTTCTTCTTACTGACAGCATATCTTGTATAATTTATAGTATATAGTTAGAGGTTGGAGCTTGGACGAATGAAATACATACCTTCATAAACTTCCTTCTTGAACTATCATATATTCCTCCTGACATAGGCATTATTACAGCTCTTTCAAACTAACACACTTTCCATGCAAATCAAATTATACTAATAACAATAATGAATCTTAACATTTTAAAATGAACTTTTATGTAAGAACACAAAGAGCATAAACTTTAAAAACTGCAACAAATAACGTTCTAACAGGAAAGAAATATTGTGCACAGCACAATAAGAGACAAATCTATGTAGTGGAGATGACTTTTTTAATCTATATTTCTCTGCTGATAGTTTATAGATGTCCTTGAACAATTATTTTTTAACTCATTGTATGCTAACAACCTCCTGCTGGGATATTTCATTCGGTAAAAATGATTGATTAGCAGCATAAATAGGGGGGACACAAAACAAACACAAAAAATTCCTACTTGAATGGATCCAATCAGTTATGCAAGATTTTGTGTTTTGATTACTAATTAGGACATCTTTTAACAATTACAAAAAAAACTCTCAAGTGCAAGAACTATGAATATAAATAATTATAAAAAAATAAAATAAATAAATATAAAACAAGATGAAAACTTAGAGGACATGAAACATGATAGTACAGAGATTTTCTCACACAACTTTACCTTTTAATAGTTCTTTTAGATAATAACAAATAAATAAATAAAACCCAAATAAATTATTATATTCCCTCAATGGACCTTTCACAAGACAACTGTTTGGAACTTCAAAATGGGTTTTAAAGCCTCTCAAACCTGTAGAATGTCTGTTAGACATTTTACAATAAGTTTGTGCTTGAAAATAATAGCATAACAACTTATTGCTAAATAAAAAATATGAAATGAATCCTTCAAATTAGTACAGATTCTTTCAACAGTTCTCCCAACCTGTAAATTGTTTAATGAATAAGTAATACATATATTTTAATCCACTTAATAGCTTAAAATCAAAACCTACATACATTTAATAGCTTAAAATCAAAACCTACATACATGTAATTTATAGGTATAGAATAGAACAATCCTATATAGTAACATAAACAATTAAACATCCAGAATTCAAGAAAACACATTTGCCCTTTTTCTACAGCCCAGCTTACTTTGTCACTTTACCAACAAATATTTACTTTGCTTTAGCCAAAGTTATAAGACAAGAGAGCTATTGTTGTGTGAAATGGTGTATTATTAACTATATGTATTATGTTATCATAAACAATACTTTTAAAGAAGTATTTTCTTCCTTCCTTGACAACAAACAATTGGTTTACAATATAAACATGAAGCTTTTTAAGCTAATATAAGGTGATGCAGGAAACCTATTCATTTTCTAATTATCTCATTAACCACAGAAAAACAAGTAAACATTTCATCTAGAGAATGTATTCAAAAATAAGAAATTCATTCAACTGATTTCCTTTTTAATCTTGTTTATAATGACTTCATCCTTTCCATCCTCTCCATCCTGCAGCCCTCATTATAAGTAGCAAGAAAAAGTGTAAACACAAAAATGTAACCTTAGGGATGAATGAAATTTTTACAACCACATATAATGATATGAGTATGTTCTCATTTTTTTATTTTAGTAAAACATGTCTTTTTATTTATTTCTTATTTTTATTTGATTATATTTTCCATTTCTACTAATGTTATAACTTCTTTTTCACCACACGGTGAATTTATAATGGCTGGATACATGACCCCCTGCCAATTGTAAATCTCTCAGTAGTAACCCTTATAATAATTTTATGAAAGATCAGGGGGACTTACTACCTTTATTTTCCTTTTATTTTGAATTAGTAACACCCCTGGAAAAAGCAAAACAGCAAAGAAATGAATATAAATTTGAATTGTGGATTACAGACAATAATAATTAAAAATATCTAAGATAAAATCATTTTGTTTCTTTGAGTTGAGTTTTAAATTGTGATACAGATGATTTGGAAGTCGAGTAACTTTCCTATCAACATCAACAAAAAAGAAGTTCAACGGGAATTAGAAGAAATAAGTACACTAGAAAATAGATCAGAAATTACATCAGGGTGACCACATAAAATTACATCAGGGTGACCACATAAAATTCCAGGATTTTTCCAAGAAATTGATTGAAATAGATGTGTTCTCCCCATGATTTCCGAGATATGCTTGAAAAACCATACATTTTTCCAGGCATGAAAAATCTTGAACCTGGATAACCAATATTTCATGATTCACGTTTTCCACTCAGGAACCAACCAAAAACTTCAGCATGTTTATTTACCTAATTATTATTAATTATTACTAATTATTATTACCATCATTATTATCAGTCTAATTACAAAATAATGCTCATTGTAAACGTGGTACTCATGAAAATCAAAAAAAAAAGAAGAAGCTTTTATGTCTTGTAGTGTAAGTTTAAGTATGATCTATATGCAGCAGGGGAAGTTTGAGTATGATCTATATGCAGCAGGGGAAGTTTGAGTATGATCTCTATGCAGCAGGGGAAGTTTGAGTATGATCTATATGGAAGGTCTATACTTATATTTATCATGTTTTATTATGAATGATTATTCAAGTACAACATTACATGCACTCAACAGCTAACTAATATAGAACATAAAATAGTTTTAGGTGCATTATAATATATATATATCAGCATAGCATCGTAACAAAGATGAGGTTCTTCAATGAAGTGGGAATGCCTTGAAATCGTTTTAATGCTTAGTCAATTTCGCATTCTTTTTATATCAAAGAAAACATCACTAAATATTTCTGCTATGAGTGTTCAGGCCCTAATCCAGCCCCCAAAAGGGTCCCACCTTCTGACGCTGCCCCTCCCAAGTTGTAAAGAAAAATGCCATTTTTGCTAAAAATGTTTAAATTTGATGCATATTTTCAGGAAGTGTGACCATGAGAGTTCACTTTTTATATTCTACCTGACCATGACCTCGTGATTCTTGATTAGCCATTGGTGTTACTAAAAATGTTCTTAAAGTTGTCAATCATCAACAGTAAAACTAAAGTAGTTTTAAAACTGAAATTAACAAGTAATATATTAATTAGAAGCTGCTAAAGAATCAATGAAGTGGAACAAATTAAAGAATAAATTTAGAAGAACAAAATATGTCATCACAACTGTCCATTTCATGATAAGTATACAGTGAAGCTGCTGTAATCAACTATCTTCAAACATCAATTAATTTCTGTAGTATGTTTAACGATTTACTTTTTCTATCAATTTTGAATAAAAATATTTTCATAATGAGGAACTTGAACAAATTAAATAATACTTTAACCTAATGTTAAGGTCTGCAAACCTGCCAGCAAATTTACGAACAGTACACAACTCGTGCAATTACTTTATAATGGGATGTTATTGTAAAAAAATTCTCTGTGCAAACCAGTAATTCTTCCACTCTTAAAAATATTGGCACAACTAAATCTTTAAGATTTCACTTATAAAAATAATTATTTTCATTTTCTAAATGATTGGTAGATTTATTTACTTATGTATTAAAAAATGAAGATAAATCTCAAGTTTATGTTATAGTATATTATATATTATTGTTATAGTATATTATACATTATTGTTATAGTTAATTAGTTCCCCTCGCATTTATAGTAAATAATTAAATCCAAATTGGAACAAAAAATAATTTTTTCTGCTGTTATAATTTTATAATTATGTACTACAAAACAACTAATCCTGACCAAGAAGCGTGAAAAGTCTTCCATTTATTCGAACATGACAGTGACTCAACAATTTTATTGATATGACTTATAACTATCATCTAAACTCAAGCGTACATGTTACTACCCCCTGAAAAACCTGTATTACATTTTTATATTAAATATTATATTAATTAATACATTCTAATCGCCAATCAATAATTACCAGTACTTTAAATTTCTAATCATAATAATTTTAATGACATTACTCCCATGCAAAATAAAAACATGTGTAACAAGCATTATCACAATAACAAAATATTACAAACAAATCAATGTTAACACATTACTACACATTAAGATGAACAGAACCATAATCAATACATTCTCGTGAATTGAAAACATTTCACATAAGTGAATGTGTCAATTTTATTTAATCTCAACAGTGAGTCAGTTGTAAAAAAAGGTTTTCATATGAAAAACAAATATAACGAGCCACAAACACAACATCCTTTTTCTAATTATTCACCTTCCAGTTTAACAACAAAGCAAACGTTTTCTAAGCTTTAAAATTAGGAAAGTTGATCCACCTATATTAAGATACAAGATACAAATTCAGAGTCAACCAAAATATAAAAACTACAACAAAAATGCATTAGATTAGGCATGTGTTTCTTTATAGCAAAATTGAATAGAACATGAATATTCTACAGACAGATATATATGTAGGGGCAAAAGTTGAATGGTGTAAACATAACATTTTTATATAACATTTTCCTCAGTCATGTAAAACAAAATCTGCTCAGCAACTGTGTGACTGTGTTGTCCCACTATGAATGTAAATCTAGTTTGCTGTGTTCCACAACAAGATGGACCCCAATATTTTGAAAAACGATATCAGGGTTGTGTGGTCATGTTTTCACAGAGATCAGTTAAATATACAAAAATGAATCAAACAATGGTGCAAAGTTTTTGTTCAATTACATTTGCTATGTTGAGTTTAGAGCAATCATTGGTGGAATTCAAGGCATGCCTAGAAAGTATCGATTACATGCATTCATAATGACATGCAACATAATAATTGTGAGTTTTATTTTTTGCCTGTTGTTGATACATTTTGTTCATAAATAATATTTACCATAAAAATAGAACAATTCTTCCAGAGGTTTTACTAGAAAACTAGTAATAAAATTAAAAATAAGACTATTCTAAGAAATGAGCTAACACAGAACTTTCTTTAAAAAAGTGTTTTGAACACGTCTCGTGTTTCTGTTTACAGCAGTCAAGAAATATATTTTAATAGTGAAAGAAGGGTGTTTAATCTTTAAATAAGCTTGATTTTTAATTAACACACATTTTGATAATCTCTACTAAAGTGTGTAACCTAAGGAGCTTCTTAGCAGCATGTGCAAGCAATGATTAATCAATAGAGAATTCAAAATTTTAAAAATAAAATAACATTACAATAAAAACAACCTGATGTTTCCTATTGATTATCCAGTACCTAAGTGTTTATTATTTCAGGAAACATTAAACAAGTAAATAACACATTATAGAGGAAGAGGGGGGAGGGAGAGGTGAGTGTGTGGGGATTATGTTGTTACTTCTATACTATCTTTAATGAGATTGTCTTCGTTACATTACACCTCCATTACAAGGTGGATAATGAGACATAAGTATATAAAATATGTATTGGTAAAGAATGCGAAGATTTGTTGAACTTGAATCAATGTCAATGTTTTATCACATTGTGTTTCTAGTTCCAATATGTCAATGAAATTTTACTTTTGTTAGTATTCCCCTATCATTAGTTGGGTATAATTTATTTATAAAACAAACAAAAGTAGAAAAAACTTCTAAATACTTTTAACAACATTTTTGCAGTTCCTGTGTAAAATATTAAGTTTATTTTAAGGCTGTTGTTGAGAATATTATTGGCAAGCCATAAAAATGAGGTAGAAAAACACTACATTTTGTGCAAAAACTTTAATTTATTGTAAATATAGTATGTGAAAGAAAGGGTAGTGTGCCAATAAATTAATACAATTTTTTTAATTTGTTTCCCACAAACCATCCACCAGAATATCGGCCCCAAAATAAATATTATCCTAAAATAGTACTTATATTATTACTACTGATATTAGTATAAGAATTAGGAACTTTTACACCACCTGGTGACGTTTATTTTTAGTAAATTAATTTATTGGTGTTTCAGAATTATTCAAATTTAAAATTATAAAAATATAAATAATATTGAAATTGTAAATATAGGAAATTCACAATTTTTGCCAGAAAACCCAAAAATGGTAACTACTGTCAAATATGGGTGTTCCCCTGCTTTTTCTCTCAAAACAATTTACAAGAATACAATAATAGTCCATTTACACTGAACTTCAAGAAAGCAAGAATAAATATACAAACCACTACGAAAACAAAGTTAAGTTTTCTCTGAGAGTTTTCAAAAGCAAAGAGTGTTTTCGTCCATCAGTTTTACTTCGGTAAGAAGAAGGGTAATAACAAAAATTATGTTTTTTTAAAACAACTATTTGGTACATTACAATATATTTACATGTCTCAATGACCTATCAGAAATTAGTATTGAAACAAGAATACATAAAATTCAACAAGCACTGTCAAATAACCTATAGACAGTTTATATACAGTATGAATATTTGTGAAGATTTGATTGTGAGAAAAATATAAAAAGTGCCCTTTTATAGAGGTTTTTGTTAAAGAGATAGTCTTTGTAGCAACTTTCATTGATGATGCTTTGATGTGATGCTTCTTTAAAAACTTTATGATGCTTTGAGTGGTGCTTCTTAAAAAACCTCCTCATGCAACAATGCAGGAAAGGTATCCTATTAACTTTCATTTATAAACACATGGATACATAGTTTGCTGTTGGTCTGGCATATTTAGTGTAAACAATATAACATTAAAAACAAAGAGCAATTCTTACGTAATAACAAAAGAAAAATTATACCATCATTACACAATTATCATATCTACATAATCTGAAAGATATACATTATAAAACATCTTCTGCATGTATTCCACTTCATTTAAAAGCAAGAAGTAATAATATTAGACTTACAGTATCATAGGGATCATCGTATCTGTTAGAAGCATTGCGAACCATCATCATGTCTCTTATTGTATCTTCCATCTCGCGTTGATGTGCCTCCTAAAGAAACATAATAAAGGTTGGTTATTTTGTTTTGTTTTCATTTTTGAGCAGTATTTTATTTTACCTTCTAAGGCCGACTGTAGTTAATAGTTTGTTTGACCGCATTTTGTTTCCATATTAAAGTATCGCCGCATTTTGTTTAGATAATAAATATTACTCCAGTAATAATTTTTTCAGTGAGCGGTTCTGCTGTTTTATTTATTTTTAATCTTTATCTAGCTTTCCAGATTTTAATTACTAGTATAAACACTTTCCATTCGTATATTTCCAAGGTTTGATTGCCATCAAACATGTTCCTTTCACGTGATTTCAATCTTGATTACCACTCAAAACATATCACCTCCAGAGGTTGACCGTTTTCATGAAAACAAGGCACACAAAATTGAAGAGCATGACAATGCAGAAAACCGAAACAAAAACTAAAAGCCATATACTCAATGTTACATAACTCTTTCTGATGTTATTTCAAAGTAGTTTAAGAAGATAGCTAACTAGATAACACAAAAATTTGTGCCATTCATAATTATGATTGTTTCTATTACAAGGGGAACGCAACGCCTGTTAGTACACACTTGAACAGAATGGCAGGTATGAAAGTTTCATGCCACAAAAGCACACTGCTGGAGCGAAGAAGTTAACTTAATGTACTGGTGATTTATAAGAAATTATCCAAATATCCACCACATCCCGCATTTACACTCATGGTTATAAAATGACGATGAACAAACTATTACCTATAGTTGGCCTAATGTCTGACTTCACCTCAATTTGTTTTGCATTGGGGAGGATGTAGAGTTGAAATAACTGCCAGATGGGGATGATCTCTGTCTGGCAAGAACTCAATCGTGCCTGACATTCAGACTGGTGGCATTGAAGTTTCTTGTAGTTAATGTGGATGACATATTTTCCAACCATAAAGTTACCAGATTTTATTAAAAGTGTGATTTGGGCAAAACTCACATAATCCACAAAAATTCATCTTGGAAATAATGCATCTCCTTAAGGAAATATATAAATTCTCATTCATTTTAAATAGGTGTCACATTTTTGGTTTTCCCCATCAAGAGTTACTGTTTTTAACTCAGACACACATTATTTCTATCTACTATTTCTAAAATTATTTCTACTTTCAAAAAAACAGCCTATGATTAGCAAAGCAGACATGCTTTTCTTGTATGTTGTAGCAATGCAATGTCCTTCTTTATTATTCATACTCTTGATGTGACAGAATCATGCTGCAATTAGCAAAATATAATTAAATTATAATTAAACATGCGCTACTTCATTATAACATTGTATATTTGCACGTTGTTTAATAATTTAATAAAATTTAATTATCAGATTGAGGCACACGATGAGTCACGATGGAGATAAAATCGTTCTGTTTTTACTGCCAAAAAATGGCAAGATATCAAACTTCAAAGTCTTCACTGTTTGGAATGGTTGTACAAGTACATTTTTTAAAATTGGTTTTTACTTTCTAAGACAGAACCCCCTCCTCAAGATTTTTCATGATATATTCCATTCCATATAATATATAGAAATCACGCCATTAGAAATAAAACTCAGGTGCATCAGCCTCCCAAGAGTTTTTCCACGTCCATTTTGCTCAAAATAATCCCAATGATTATAGATGACTGGCAATTTTATTTAATTGATTAATTGATTAATTAAGCCTGTGAAAGTTTAAGAAGGAAAGAGTCAACACCTTTACACCTGAATGAGTGTTTTAATAATTTTAGAAGATAAAATAATTTCAGAAGCTTATAAATACTCTCTTGAAGCATGAAACAATCTTTACGAGAAGCTTATAAATATTCTCTTGAAGCATGAAACAACCTTTATCAGAAGCTTATAAATACTCTCTTGAAGCATGAAACAACATTTATCAGAAGCTTATAAACATGCTCTTGAAGCAGGAAACAACCTTTATCAGAAGCTTTTAAATATTCTCTTAAGGCATGAAACTTAAATAGGAAGATCAGATTAAATTATGCCCTCAGAAATAAATGCTTGAAATGAAAGAGTTATAAAATTGTGGAAAGCCAATATAAATTTTTAAATAGATGATTTCTGCCTTGATAGTTTTTAAATTAAGTTTTTTATATTTTTATTTCCACATTTTTACATCAGATCTTATGGCTTCAATACTAAGAGACTTTGAGCCAACCCACATGGAGTATTAAACTTTAAACACCTTTTTGCTAGTGTTATTACACTGTTTGAAATGTCTTAAAGAAGTTCATCATCAACCATAAAGTACACAGCTTCTAAGGAGGAGCTCACAAATACAGATTTTATTTATCTGCTTCCACCAGTGAAAGACATATGATGATTTACCAGTTTCAACCTGAACTATAACAATGAGAGTACTCTGGTAAAATTATTATTGAACAGTGTTGAGAATGGGGAAGATGAGGAAAAAGACATAATGGAAGAAAGTCACGTGGACCATAGCAGATGGTGTCAAGTGAGCGGTGTTTGACAGGGGAAAGACAAATACTAACAGCTCTATCAGGAAGTGATCGATAAAAAATTTGCCAGTATTTATAAATCATTTATGAAATAACGCCTTTTTACATTAAAAAAAAGTATTCATTTATCACACTTCTATAGCTACTGTAAATAAAATAACAGGTTTCATTGATGCATGTCTTCTTGTCTTCTCTTCTGTCTTCACAGGTTTACTTGATTATGAAAGTAAACAACTTTCTTGAACTTGCTAATAAATCCAAAACAAACATTTTATGATCATATGTATTCGATGTCTACTTCTCCTTAAAATGTTTATGCATACTTGTTCTTCTACTCAAGGACCTTTTAATTAAACACATCTTCTTGCATCATTCCTTGTAAATAAACAGTTCTTCAAATCTTGTTGTGAATTCTTACAACATCAGTGTTTTCCCTTTCCCTTCATACATAAAGTTAATTATGTGTTTTAAATTGATTGCTCTTTAAACCAATGACCACTGTGTTCTTGTCTTTTTACACCAATCACCACCGTGTTCTTGTCTTTTTACACCAATCACCACTGTATTCTTGTCTTTTTACACCAATCACCACTGTGTTCTTGTCTTTTTACACCAATCACCACTGTGTTCTTGTCTTTTTACACCAATCACCACTGTGTTCTTGTCTTTTTACACCAATGACCACTGTGTTCTTGTCTTTAAAGAAACATTTATTTATTTAAAGAATCTTCTTTTAAAGGCTTTTAAAATGCTTTTAAAGTTTTACTTAACAGTTCTACCAATTTTGCCAGTTCTAATAACACCTTGCCAAAAAATTGAAAGAATCAACCTTCACACTGTAATGAGCAATACGTGAATATTTTCAATAGATTAATATTATTCAAAAATAATCTTCAAAATCTTTCCATATATTTCTGATACCTTTCATGTTATGTTCTTGCCAATCTTTGATATTTAAAGAGTTAATTCTATGATATCAGAGAAAATGTATTACCCCCTGATTCTTCGTGATTAATAACATGATACTAAATTAAGAAAAAGAAGCTTGGTATAAAGAGTAGTGATCCTTGGGATAAAGAGTAATGGTCCTTGGTATAAGAGTAGTGGTCCTTGGGATAAAGAGTAATGGTCCTTGGTATAA
>JANTOQ010097489.1:0-11457 GCA_027564595.1 Bythotiara depressa | reverse complement strand
CCACCTGCGGTAAAAGTGCCGCTTTTAAGATCAAATCAAATTCTAAAGTTCACAAAGAATATTTTTTCCAAACAGTCCCCTCGTCTACCAACAACATATACTGTCCATCATAAGAATATACTTAAAGATTCATCAACACACTATAAAGACAAAATTACTAAAGATGTAACGAAACATAATACTAACGGTTTAACACCTCATGATAATTATGTTGAACATACCTTTAGCCAAGGATCAAATCAATTATCAAGGATGCATGATCAACTCATATTAGATTCTAACGAACTGTCAGACACAAAGGAAATTATCCATTACATGAAACCAAATATATCAAGCTCCAGAAATGTGCAACAATTTTCAACAAGCGAAGCTTCTAAATATGCGATAAAAACAAATCACTTCAGATTGCTAACAAGTAAGCCTGTAAATAACACTGAAAATGTGCTGATAACAAGTACTCCTGTAAATATAACTGAAAATGCACTGATAACAAGTGATCCTATAAATAGCCCTGAGAATGTGCTGGTAAATCTGCGACTGCCCCTAGAAACTCCTGTAAATTACAAAAAACAGAAGAGTCGCTCGCAGCAAGAAAATAACTCTATCAAAACAGCTACATTTCGTACAAAGGTAAATAGTGTCTCAAGCAAGATTGACATTCACGTAAATCAATCGAAGGCTTATAAAAAGAGGAACGATATTCACGTGAACGTAGACTACACGAACGGTGCCATCGGTAGTAATCAGTCGCAATTCGTAAATTCCCATGAACACATGAACGATACTCACGTACATCATGTAGAATCAGTACATACCTATAAAAAGAAAGGAAATTCCCGCATAACCCAATCATGGTTTCAAAACATGCACACATGGTTTCAAAACATGCACAAGGGTGGAAATCATACTGATAAAAATCAGATTCTAAAAATATTTCAACAAGATCATCGAAATCAATTCACCCACCGGAATGGCGGAAACCTTGCCAAAAACCCGGAAATAAAGACAAGCACTTCACCGTCACGCTCTACTCGGTACTTTCTAACAAACATCGTTTCAGTACAGAAAGACTTAAGTAAAATAACAAGTAACGTCAACACATCTCGTACAAACGGCCAACAGAATCCGCACGAATTCAGGGACGCGGAAATAAAACACCCGAAGCAGTTTTTAAAAAACATTTCGAATGAAAGACCATCGAAACCTATAAGTGAATATAGGGTATTGAATGATGTAATTAAATTACCAGATAACAGTGTCATTTCTGTTACTGCATCAAAACAAAATCGACATTTGCAGTTAGCTGGAGGAAACAATGACCGTTCAAAACATGGGACAGGGAAATTAAAACAACGAGATGGGACAGCGGACTCAAAACAACCAGATGGGGTAGCGGTATCAGAACAAACCTCCTATCTGGCAGCGACATCAAAACAACAAGATGAGACACCGACATCAAAACAAACAGACAGGGCAGTGACATCAAAACAACGAGATGTGACAGCAGCATCAGAACAACGAGATGGATTGGTGGAACCAAAACAAGGAGATATGACAGCGACATTAAAACAACGAGATATGACATTGTTGTCAGAACAACGTGATGAGACTGTCAATGGGACAGAAATAGCCGAACAGCAAAATGTGACAGCAGTATTAAAACAAACAGATGGAGAGATGTACGAACGGAGGCAAAATAGGAACCAATCAAATTCACTATATGTTTTCCAGGTATCTACACCCGAACGACGGAATCCAAAAAAACACGAGCCTAAGAAGTATAAACTGGTGGGCACTAATACAGTTGACACAAATAATACATCCTCTCTCTTGAAATGGAATTTTACTCAGCATTTCATCAACAACCTGCTTTCAGCACATAGGAACATCAGTCAGTTCAATACTCCTGCTTACAAAACTAAATCAAACACGAAACATTCTTTTGAAAACAATGGAATGGTGATGAATAAAGGAAGAGAGAGTGGATACACCTCGACTTTAGGTAAACTTGAACCTATTGCCGAAATACCAACGAAAAGCGAGGAAAGTAGGTTGTCATATTCTGAGTCAAATATTACATTAAATGATACACAACGGCCGCAGATAAATAATACATCAAGTGATACGCAGCGACCGAAGACAAAACAACATGTAGATTTTGTAAATTTAGATGGGAATGTGCAAGTCGAAATTACGCCCTTATCAGTAAGTGTTCATTCTAGCACGCAACACGAGGAAGGTTCTGTCAAGAACAGAGACAATCATGTTCCCATTAAAAAGAATCCGCTTTATGATGGTCATCGCCTAGGCGGAGATGAAGCAACACCCAAAGCAATATTACCTTACTCTGGAATAGTAAACAAATTCAACTTCTACAATAACAAAAAACAAATAAAAAAACTGCCAAATGTTACAACGAACCCAACGTTCAAGCAGCGTTTTTTACATACCATATTCAAGTTGATCAATGCCACGTCTGCTCTGCACCATCGAGAAGGCAAACTACCGAAAGCACTCATAGCTAAGTTGAATGAGTCGAAACATTTGATGAAGTCGATGTTACACAAAGTAACAGCGTATTCAAAAGATGAGTTTGTTCATCTTTCTCCTGAAACAACAAGGAAGGAAGTATTTATTGATGTAGACAAAAATCCGATTGAACTTAATATAGGCTTGACAGGAACAAATGAGAAGAAACCAAAAGGTTCAACTCTTTTTGAAACACATTTATTAAAGAACATTTCATATAACAAGCCGGATGTAAAATTCACCCCGGTAAAGTATTTGACATCGGAAACTCAAAATAAAAACATGTCATTTACTTCTACGAATGGAGCATCTAATCACAAAATGTTTCTTAAACAAACTGGCAATATCAATGGCGTACAAATAAGTAAAAACGATCTAGAAGAATTCAGTGGAGATTTGAGTAACGTTATTCAGAAAGTAAAGGAAACAAACACAAAGTTCAGTGAAATGTTGAAATTAAAAAAGAACGACTCCCATAACAAAATGTTAAACACACCTCTAAACAAGTTAAAGTTAAATAAAAAATTATCAAGTAAAAAAGTGCAAAAAGCTGAAGAGTTTTTAAAGTTATTACTAAAGGCGCGACATTTGATTCAGGCTGAACAAAAACACACTGAATTGTACTCCGAACGAAATCCAGATTACATTGTCACTACACATCCTTCGGAAAAGCTAGAGAGTAATACAAAGATTCTCAGCCCAGATATAAACTTAGATAATAGAAATTATGAGAACACCATTCAACACCCTGAATTGGAAGTGATAGCACAAAGACATAATCAAAGTGTTGACGAAAAGAAGCAGAGCCATATGAAAGAAATTATCAAAACTCAGCAATCGAGAAACAGAAATATGTTAGATAAAGCAGATAAGTTTTTTTTAGATATGGTTTTACAGAAACAACCAGAACCAAAAACAACATTTTACAACCCTGATCTGCGAAGTGAAGACGTTATCTTAGCACCTAAACCAGGGCATCGTGTTACTTCTACGATAGATAGCAATGAAATAATTCAACATTTCGAATCTGAAAAAACTTCGAAAAGAAGAAAACAGAAACTAAAAATTAAACAAAAGAATGACTACAACAGGAAGTTATCACTAAAGGCGCAACATTTGATTCAGTCTGAACAAAAAAACACTGAATTGTACTCCGAACGAAATCCAGATTATATTGTCACTACACATCCGTCGGAAAAGCTAGAGGGTAATACAAAGATTCTCAGCCCAGATATAAACTTAGATAATCGAAATTATGAGAACACCATTCAACACCCTGAACTGGAAGTGATAGCACAAAGACATAATCAAAGTGTTGACGAAAAGAAGCAGAGCCATGTGAAAGAAATTATCAAAATTCAGCAATCGAGAAACAGAAATATGTTAGATAAAGCAGATAAGTTTTTTTTAGATATGGTTTTACAGAAACAGCCAGAAACAAAAACAAAATTATACAACCCTGATCTGCGAAGTGAAAATGTTATCTTAGCACCTGAACCAGGACATCATGTTAATTCTACAATAGATAGTAATGAAAGAGTTCAACATTTCGAATCAGAAAAAACTTTGAAAAGAAGAAAGCAGAAACTAAAATTTAATCAAAATAATGACTACAATAGGAAGTTATCACTAAAGGCGCAACATTTGATTCAGTCTGAACAAAAACACACTGAATTGTACTCCGAACGAAATCCAGATTATATTGTCACTACACATCCTACAGAAAACCTGGAGAGTAATACAAAGATTCTAAATCCAGATATGAAATCAGATAATACAGATAATGTGAACGCCATTCAACACGCGGAATTGGAAGTGATAGCACAAAGACATAAGCAAAGGGTCGACGAAGAGCAGCACAGTCATATGAAAGAAATTGGCAAAACTCATCAATCAAAAAACAGAAATATGTTAGATAAAGCAGATAAGTCTTTTTTAGATATGGTTCTAAACAAACAGCCAGAAACAAAAACAAAATTATACAACCCTGATCTGCGAAGTGAAAATGTTATCTTAGCACCAGAACCAGGACAACATGTTAATTCTACGATAGATAGTAATGAAAAAGTTCAATATTTCGAATCAGAAAAAGCCTTGGAAAGAAGAAAACAGACACTAAAAAATAAACAAAAGAATGAATACAACTGGAAGATCAACAAAAACCCAAAAACTGAAATGGAAAATACTGATGATATTATTTCAGTTGTTTCAGGAAATACAAAACTCGAATTTAACATCGTGGCGCAGAAAGAGAAGGGCTCTATAGGTACGACTCCCGCTGTGCATGTTGTTCATAAGGGAATGGATACGCAACCTCCTCAGAGGACTGTTTCTTTACCGACCGTCATTCAGAAAGAACAAGAAAGTGATATAACAACAACCCCACGGTTAAAGTCCGGCCCAAAAGTGAAACTATCACCAACACCCTCCAAGTTTCATCAACGTAAAAATAACAACAGAAAGAAATTAGAACAAACTACGATAATACCTTCCAAAACAAATCAAATTAATGGTAGCACAAAGAAAGTTGCTACTGTGAATCACCATAAGCATCCTTCTTCATTACATCCTACAAAGAAAAAAACCCACAGAAAGGAAGAGAGAAAGATGAAAGAAGCGAAAGCAAAAAATATATCTACTTCACCTCCCATGTATAACCCTTTTCTTGTCTTCCCAAACCATTCCTTCGTCGAAGTTGATTCCAATAAGAAAGACAAGGCTGAGCCAATTAATGAATTGAATAGTCAATTAATTGCACCTGTGCAACATTCGGACTCACCTATTATCAATCAAGAAAAATATCTACAACAATTGCTGCATTTACCCACTGCTGAAGTAAGCCCACAATACAAGACAAACCCCAATAAAGACAATATAAGGTTGGGAGAGAACTTTGATACAGCACTAAGTCCGGAGGAAAAACCATTTCAAGAAGAGTTTTTCCATGAGAAAAGTAATGGACTGTTAGGATCGCCCGAATCTAAAACCATGCTAATAAACAATGATCTAAAAGAAATTTATAACGGCAAGGTAGCAGAAAAAGAAAGGAACGCAAACGACGTTAGCTCTAATAACAGAAATGCAGGACGCCGTAAAGAAAATGAAAATAATAAGACCCAGAACTCTCAATTGCCGTTGAAAAGTAAAGAGTTTCATCAGCTCAAGTTCATGCAAGCAGGAGAGGAACCCCAGAGAAACGCATCTTTTGATGAAAAGAAAAGGAATGATTCATCATCATTAAATGCGTTTCTGAAAAATGAAAGTCAACAAGTTGTAAAACCATCCATATCGGACGAAGAAAAAGCAAAACAACCTTTGAGTCGTGAACCAACGATAGAACCATATGTATCCATAAAACATGCTGTTGAGATACACCAAACTCCAATATTTCAAGAGCAACCTGTTAATCACAAAGTAGTGCTGCAAAAGCCTTATAGCGGAGGACAGTATTTCTACAACAGTAGACCTATTTCCAACCAAACAATCCCTATCCATGGTAACGAATCCTATATTATTAATACACACCTTATGAGTGGTGCAGTATCCTCTCAACCGAAAATTATCCAAACATATTTTGAAGCAGGAAAAACAATAGGGTCTTTGCTTGCTCATAAGCTTACTCGAGACGAGAATAAACTGGATGAAACGAAGAAAACTGGAAAAATCAATTCGTCGAAAATATACCATGAAAACTTTGACGTACCAAGCGTTGGATACAATGGCCAACCTCAGGTAATCAGTCCACAAAATACAGAGCACAGGCAAACACTACTTGCCGAACCTTCGAATATCCAAAGTCCTGAATATGATAACATGCCTTACAACAATACAAAAGAATTGTTCAACGTTGAACTGGTTAGCTCAGAACATCTTGAGAACATTAATCCATCATTTAATACCGTAGTGCCAAGAAAACAGTATACAGAAACTATAGGCAGTACTAGAGTACTGCAGAAGCTGCCTATATCACGTGAAGTAGAACTAGTCAACTCCAATCAGTTTGAAGTTGATGAAAGCTCGAATTTGGAAACAAATGCAATGAAACAACCGAGTGTACATGGAAGAGAAGGAAACCTGGATGAAAATGGCAACGCAACTGTACAAAATAATATCCCTGCGTTCGCTACAAAAATTGGAACCAAACCCAATATATTAAACCAAGTTGAACTGGTTAATTCAATACCTGTTAATACACAATCGTCCATACAATCTGAAGGTGAAGGCCAGGTGAATGGAGAGCGGTTAGTGGAATATAAAAATGAAAATGAATTAATGGGAAGAGTGACTACTTTAGGACAAGGTGTTGCGATCAATCCGAATTTCAATAATATAACTGAAAGCACTACAAAAACAGAAGAAAGTATACCTGGATCTGCAGCAAACATTGAGCTAGTACATTCAGACACAACTACTCTAGAAAATAGACACAATAATAAAATTCCGCAAGAATATCAGAATTTGGCTGGCTCTATCTCCGAAATGGGGATTTTACCTGACAGTAATGCAACAAAAGCTACTTCAGAGCCTGTTGATAGACCACCACTGATAGAATCTGCAACTGGAAATCAATTACTTAATAGCAAAAAATTACTTCAGACAGAGCCTGAATCTGTGGAACTAATTAATTCAGAATCTCATAGATTTTCTCCAACTTTTCAAGCAGAAGGGAAGAAGGTCAAAGGAGAAATGGTAAGTGAAAACAAGCATTCTGAAGAAGTAGTCAGAGTACTGTTAGATTTAGCACAAACTGAACTGAGAAATTCCAAAATCAATTACGTTCATCCAAAAAACAACAGTGATTTGCAAGTTTCGAAAGAATCGGCCAGCTTACACACAGATGAGCCCTCTAGGATAGGAAAGTTGAATAGAAACATACCTGTTGTAAATGGATTTTCCGTGGAGACGATTCCAAATAAGGCGAATGTTGTTGAGCTTATAGATGTTAATCCTACTACACCGGACGACAAATCTAACATGGAAAGTAAGCTAAACATCACTGGTTTAGTTCCTCCAGAGAAACTCAATCCAACAACCACCCGAGTAACAATTAAGGCTATACCTACTGTACCAACAATCAAAACGACAACGACGACAGTGCTAACATCTACGATTACTACTACTGCACCACACACGAGAACAACAACCATCACTACACTACCCACACGAAAAACAAATACTGAAAAACCAACCACAATGAAAATAACTTTTTTTAACATGAAAAAAAACTACAAAAATGTTCTCACTCCTAAACACAGACTGAAGTCTACATATAATGCGTTTGTAACAACAATTCCGACGACAACAGCTATCACTACTACTGCGACTACAACAAAAATCATGTCAACGGTAGATGTAGGTCACGAATTGATTAGACTCTTGCAGGAGGATACACTGAACTTGAACGAAAAGGGAATGACAAGAACAGCGTTGAATCAGGGAACACTTCCAACAATATTTCCACTTAAAACAACTGAACGTGCAAACGAGTTCAGGCAGTATAGTGAGAACCATTATGGTGAAGACACACACAAGATCCACCCTAACATTCTTGATATTCTTGGATTTCCAGAGAAACCAGAAGGATACAAAAACAAATTTAGAGAGAATGGTTTTCATAAACCCCGAAAGTATATCAACGCTCACAGCAATCTTCGTTTAGAGAACGCATCTTTCACAGTTGAAAATAAGCCGTTGCATTCTAAAATAAAGCAGACACCGCGTAAGGATAAACATTTGCATGCGGTTGTCGACATGCAGCAAGTAGATCAACAGATAGCGGAGGAAGAAAAAGAGCTATCATCCCTATTTAACGAAAAGGAAGTGTCGAGCGAAAGAAATTCCAGTGATCTCGCGACAATAACCAACGAAGAAGATTTGAACTCACAGAAAATTGATGAAAAGATAGAAGAAAAGGAGAAAGAACTCACTTCAATATTTAGGATACCCTTAAACACCCATTCAAAATTTAAGAAACCACAATCAAGAACAAAACACAAGAAGACAGCTGCTCTTGATCTTATCGCTCATGGCGATGACTTAAGTGCTCTAGACATTGATAAAGAAATTCGAAACAATGAAAATGAATTAGAGCATCTTGTCAATAATTTACCGAATGGTGAAGATCAAAACGGTTTGCAAAATGACTTGGACAATAATTATTTTAACAGGAGGCAGAAGTCTGAATTTACTGATGAAAAGGAAAGCAATTACTTCGGGGATAACGAAGAAAACTACAAATATGGTTTTAAAACGGAAACAGGTGAACGGAAAAATGAATTGCCGAAACCGGAAGATAAAGAAGAAAGCGAAGACGATTACATACCTCCTACCTGTCATGTTGAATCGGTCTTCTTCAACCGAACGTTTCGAGGAGGCTTATCTGCTGGTAAATTTTACCCCGTCGTTAATACACGTAATCTGGGAGATTGCGTACTAAAGTGCTGCGGCTTGCGAAAGTGCAACTATGCCATGTTTTACCGGAAATTCTGCTACCTTGTTGAGTGTTATGATGAAGTGCTTTGCGAAACGGTTCACGTAACTAAACAGGTTCAACAGATTCCAATCTTAGTCCAGGTGCGAGGAATCAATGGCATAACAAAGTATAACAAGTCAGCAGAAAATACGCTTTCTGGTGCAATTGATGACTTAATTGCAAAGTTATGGAAATTTCATCGCCTCGCCAACAAAGCTTGGCGCGATAAAGAAATACGTTTGAATCGTTTGAATGACACAAATGAGATGAACGAGACACTGCAAATGCTATCGATTCACATAAAAAATAACAGCAATATTAAAGATGAAATAAAGGGCCACAGCAATGTTGAAGCAGAAAAAGTTGATTTAAGATTTAAACTACTTGAATCAAGGAGGAATCAATCTAGCACACCGACATCTGTTTTACAGGCCCATGATGACACTAGCGTGAAAAATATATCGAAAATACCTCTATTACAGATAAAGCCACCTGAACTTTTAAAACAACCTTCTCCTGGAATGCTACCTACAACGTCACACCGTGATATCACAGAGATAGCCAGCAGTACCAAAGCACTAGCAACAATACTTCAGAGCATAAGACCATTAGAAAGAAAACCCATTAGCTATTTTCCCATGATACAATTCGTCGAAGCTCAACAAAACGTATCAAACAGTACCAAAGATTTAAACCATCTTCAAAAACATCCGAATGAAAAGAATATTTTTCTACCTACATGGCCCGTTAAATCCCTTCACATTTCAGGTCTGGAGAACAATAATCAGTCTTTAGCTGTATTGCTACAAGCATTAGCACCAATGAAAATTATGGCAGAAGAAGAATATTTACTTAATCCGCAAACGTCGTCGTCGAATCATATAACTCCCTTACATATGCACAATTCCAGTACACCAACTATATCAGTCGCCAACTCCAGTTCTAGCATACCTGTACCTGTTACGCTAGGTGCCACAAAATTAAATGAAGAGAGTCCCAAAAAAGAAACTTCGTCAATAAGTGGCATCTTAGATAGGATTTACTCACAAAATAAAGACTTGGAAACCATCAGCAAACAACCTCTGCAGCGTAATGAAGGAGAATATGCTGCTACTGAGGTAGACCAGAATCAAGACGCCTTCGTTAAACAAAAGGATAGGTTCGAGGAAGTAGTTGCAAATTTGACCAACATGATGGTTCGCGCAAACATTTCCTTAACTGCGGTTAGACCGAAGATGCATCACATTGTCCACAAATACAATTTAACACTACCGGACGGTTACGTGGAGCGACTGTTAAAAGCAGTCAATCAATCATTACATTTCACGGAATCTGGCGACAAACATCATATAGTTCTTCCTGAGCCTGTTAAGGCAGCTGTAAATCACTCCGATCACTATTCAATGTTAACTTGTCTATCAACGGAAGTGAAAACAGGAGTAACTTTAAGGGGAGGCACCGAGTCAGGGAATTTTATGTATAAAGGAAAGTTTGGGGAGTTCGAGGATTGCATAGAATTTTGTTGCCGCGAAGATACTTGTGATATGGCTGTTGCTATTAATGATCGGTGTTACAGCGTAGCTTGTGATAGCATGGACGTTTGTGCAATAATACCCGCTGAAGCAAACAGTGAATTTCACATCAGCATTGCGGACGTACGCAAAGCAATGGCAAATGAATTTGAAAATTTACCAAACAAGCAAGTAGAAGTATCAACACAAAATGAAATCCCGGATGTAATTTCCTTCTGCAAACACAGCGAAGTATATACAGATATTACTCTGAAAGGAAGTTATGAGGCAGGTCAATTTATTTCTCATGGGAAGGTCTCTAACGTAGATGAATGTATACAGCATTGTTGTGATGCAATGTTCTGTGATCTTGCTTTCATCATTGTGGACACTTGTTATTCAGTTTATTGTTACAGCCGTGATCAGTGCGAAACAGTTCCAGCACACCATGCAACCGTTCTCAAACCAAAGCTCATCTACCTTCGAAGCAGGCAGCGAATACCTTACAACCCTGATAAAATGCTAGACGACACCGTTCTAAACAAAACCTTGTTGAGGCAGGATAACGAAGCAAGGAAACCGCGCGTAGATAAACCTACAGTTGCAAACACTCCTACAGTTGCAAACACTGCACCAAGTAAACCTGAAAAAACGTCTTCTGAGCACGAGAGTGGTGAAAGTAGAGATTATAGTATAATGACTCCTGATGATGTGCGTGACGATAATCCCATCGTGAAAACAACTGTCACACCTACAACAACTACAATGACCACATCAGAAAAAACACCAGAGCAACAATCACTCATGACGACAACGGCGGCGACGACGACGACGACGACGACGACGACGACGACGACGACGACGACGACACCACCACCACCACCACCACCACCACCACCACCACCACCACCACCACCACCACCACCACCACCACCACCACCACCA
>JANTOQ010097378.1:0-16410 GCA_027564595.1 Bythotiara depressa | reverse complement strand
TTCCAATCCTCACAATCGAGCGGAACGCCCAAGATCGTTGCCGCTGGAAGAGTTTTGTGGACACAAAGTGTGCGAAGGTCTTGTAAAAGATTATGCAATTAAGTCAAGTCAGTCAAGTATAATGTATTGAAGGCCCATTCATTCCTCTCTCCTTTTACAGAATTACAAAAAGTTAATTTTAACAAAAGTCCAGACCAGATTTGTGGAGGTATATATATATATGTATGTAAAATACTAATTTTAGCGTGTACGCATACAGAATTGCAACCACGAAGCAGTGATTGAATGGGCCATTTTAATATGAAACAGTGATCAAGACGAAGATCTTCGGAAACGACAACGACAATATTAAAACACGTAAACCTAAGATACAATGCCTTGGGCCATCGATCAACAACGTGAAATATATATATATATACAATAAAAACAAAATAAAATAAAAACACAAATTGTTATGCAACCTCCCTCTTTAATTTTTTTAATTGTTGAATGTAATTGTTTATATAATGATGTGTCAGTTCTTTTGTTATAAATTTTGAAACAGTGTGATCTTCATCGCATATATTTTTACTGTCTTATAACTTCACCTTAAATGTTACTATGTAAGACAGTCTTTAATTATTCTTTTAATACTGCAATTGCACAACTGCGAAGTACTATCAAAGAGTAAAGAGCAAAACACTAAACCTGATAGAGCCTAACAAACTGGTTAATCCTAAATAAATAATATATATAACACTGTAATGCCTAACTGGTGAATAAACAAGGAATAACTTATTGTAGAACACATTGTGCAGCAACAAATGAACAATGTGCAGCAACAAATGAACAAGGAATAACTTACTGTAGAACACATTGTGCAGCAATGAATGAACAAATAATAACTTACTGTAGAACACATTCTGCAGCAATGCACCCTGAAATTCCTTTAAAACTTTACTGCAATAGAGAAGGATACAAATAATGTCTGCCCAGCTAAGTAAAAACTAGAGGACTAATGACCACATGGTAGAGAACAGAGGCACACGGCGAAGGCCTGGGACTAGCAATACAAGTATATAACTAGGCAACGTGGGGAGACAGACTCACCTGCCCAGTTAACTTAAGTAAACTTAACTCTCTTTCGAAAATTTCATTTGTGGCACAAAATGTCACTGTAAAACCAAGATTTAATGTAAGAAAAGTTCATATGTGTCAAATAAAAATACAGCAAACCCACACCGTATCGTGCACACTGTCAAGAATATCTGATGGACATTAAGGCAGACAAAATAATTGACTTATGGAAGAGACATGTGAACCAACAAAATTGTATATGTCTGAGTGTCTATATCCACATATGACGTATTTTTGGAGCAATCACATCAAGGTTGTTGTGTGAAGATTATTATTTGAGAATGCTTGAATTACTCATTTCAAGTTGTTGACAGCTTGAGAGGAGTGTTGCCTTCAAAATATAAATCATCAGCAGTGTTGGTAACAATTCCTTCTTGTAATAAAAAATCCTTCTTCCAAATCATTTGTAAACTTGAACTGAATATTTAAAGAGCTTCTGAATACAAGATATGCGGTGCCTGGTTGGCTATCGATATGTGGTATACTGATGTTTCATGAAATGATGGGTTAGGGAAAAACATGGTTGCATGATTGCATTTAAAAACTTTTTAATTGTATTTACTATGTTGATGTGGCCACACACACAGCTCCAATATTATGTCTTGTAGTAACTGCACCTGAATCAATTGTCAACTTGAGGGGTAATTGTCAACTTGAGGGATTGTTATTATATTAAAGATTGATGAATGGAGAGTGTTTTGAGGTTTTGTTATGACAGGATGTGGAATAATATTCTCATTATTATCTTTAAAAGCAGCATTTAGGTAATCATTAACACTCGTCATCAAAAGTACATAGCGATGGTGTGAGCTCTGCTTAGGGATTTCTGATATGTTTCTGGATAAGGGCAAGTTCTTGGGATAATGACTATTTTTAGTATGATTTGTGGCTTTTCAAATAGAGCACAATGTTGTTACAACAATAGAGTTGTTACAACAATGTTGTTACAACAATGTTGTTACAACAATAGAGTTACAAACTAGAACACTGTGCACCACCTCACAAACATTTTGCACATGATTTACATTTTGATGGCTGACAGCTTCAAAATAGATCTTAAAGAACTGGATGTTTGTTTATTGTATTGTACTGAATAATTAGGTGGGAAAATCAATGAAGTGTGTCAGATGATTTTATCATCCTTGGAAGCCTGGACTGATTCAATTAACGAAATAGGAAGAAAAAAATTCGAAGGAAAACAACTAACACAATAAAAAAATGTGTTTTTTAAAAAACTGGAGTTAGGAAAAATGTGTTTTTCTTAAGAATTTTGTAACATGATGAACAAAGTGACAAAAATGAATTTCGAATTTTAAATAACTCAATGTAACTATTTAATAAATAATATCAAATTTGTTTTGTTGACATCGAGTTAAGAAATTCTAAAAATAGCAAACTTAGCTGGAAGTACATTTACTTGTAAAAGACTTTCGAGTTACAAATACTGAAAAAATGAGCATGGTCAGGTCATAACTCAAAGTGTTTGTATACTTGAAGTTTCTAACTCAATTTTAACATTCCAGCCTCTTTTTAATGCATTTTTATTTTTCATGAACGAACTTTTTGTGTGTTAAAACTTGATTTAACGGTGATATATTGTGCCACAATTGAGATTTTTTAATGCCTGGTGTTTAAAGGTATTTATGTAATAACAAAAGTTGATCAGACAGTTTTTACAAACTGGAGCAAAGTAAATAAATTATTAGATCTCCCAGCCAGAGTCAAGAGTTGTCTTTAAATCGAATATTTATCCATTGCCTGCGAGCGAGCATTTCTTTTATATTATAAACTCCTTTACATTCCAAAGCATTATTCCAAAAACCAAATTTATAGACAAGCATTTGGGTTTTTGATAATTTTTTTCGTGAGAATAAACTTTTGCGGTCGACCATACCTTGAATATTTCGCAGGATAATTTTTTACGGAATTCCAATTTTTTGAATATTTAGTGGAATAAATTTTCGAGGATTTAAGGCCAAAAAGCCAGCAAAAGTTAATTGCTGACCTCCACGTAGCAGAGCAAGATAGTAGTTGGTGTGAAAATACAAAATATGAGTTGGGATAGAGTTGATACAAAATCAAGTTAACATCCTTTCAAAACTTGGAAGTTAAAAATGATTAAAAACAATTAGCAAATACATAAGCTAACCTCCTGGACATATTCAACTTTCTATTGAAAGCTTTTATAATTTCATGAGAAACCAGGGGGTTTATCAGCTTTACCAAATTTAATTTACATTATATTTCCAATAATTAACCCCCTGGAAAAACCAAACTAGCAAAGAAATGACCAATGGTTTGATTCCTTTCCGGGGACACCATGCATTAAAGGTTAAATTAGCTACAATTAAAATTTTGCTCAGCAACAATATAAAAGAGTATTCAATTAAACACTTGGGATCTATGATCTGTGTAATAATAATTGAATCATAATTATCTCAATTATTTCATGAAATGAACATGTCTTCGTGTTTGTCATGTGAAATTACGTGCCTCATTTTCAAATTGTCAATGCTAAAGAGTTTCCTGAAGAATTGATGCAAACGGAAACCGAATTATTACTAATAAAGGTAAGACAGCTATATTTAAAATAGTTTAATTTTCTTGTTATTTTCACTGTTAACATATATATAATATTCTACATTTATTTTATAGACAACAATATTAAAAGTACAAAAAGCCAAGAAAAGATTATGTATCACGAAAGATGCAACGACTGGCGAAAAATTATGTATTATTGTCGAAAGAAGCTGATTTAACCAAGTAATCTTAGAAGTGTGAAAACAAGACGTGTTATGGCGCTAAAAAAGAAAATTCAGCCAGGTATAGACATGCACCTTTATCGTTGACTACCAATAACCTGGGTAATACTGTTTCGGTAATGCAGTTTTAAGATTACTGCAGATATATTTTGTGTAGTAGAGTTTAAGAAGAATTAATCCACATAAATTTTTAACTCTTGTACGATCCAGTTTTTTTGTGTGTATATTTTGAGTTTTATATAGAAATATTTGTATAATTTACATTTGTGTATTTAATTATTGAGTGTTATTTATTGACTTAAACTTTTGTATTCAATTCAAATATTTATTAATTCGCTAATAGTTACTTTTATAGTATGTATTTCTTTTTTAATACTCTACTTATCTATTGTTTCATGAATGCGATTACCTTAAACATAATCCTTTTACATAAGTAAAACTTTGCTTTGTCAGCAGCAGCGGTTTTGGTTAGTAGTGTAACAACAAACAAACAAACACCAAATGTTTCTGGGGGGGGGGGTGAAGGAATTGGTCTATTTATCTACAATATTTCACTTTTAGGGGAGTAATTATTGTTGCCGTTTTTGCGAAATGTAAATCTGTGTTTGCTATACTGCAAAAATGACACTTCATGGTGACCACAGGACACTGTTGGGGGTGTGGTAGACACCTATGATCATTTTTATAGTGTACCATTGACACTTCAGGGTGTCATCCAGAGTAACATCTACAGTGTCATTATGACACCCTAACGTGTCCTGTGGACACCCTGAAGTGTCAGGAGTCTTCATACCCTGCCGTGCCGTGTGGACATTCAGAAGCAGGCTTGGAAAAGAATGGCGTGCGATCGCATGCGCCCACACACGCCATATTTTATTATGGCATGTTAAAAATCACAAGCCTCAAATTTAATAATTCGGTTATGGCGTGTGGCCACTTCGTCACGTTTGTTTGATTTTTAAGCCTCTAAAATGTAGATTTAATGACGATCTATGACTGCTAGCTCGATTTCTAAGCCTCTATATCGATTTCTAAGCCTCTATATCGTAGATTAAATGATGATATACGACCCCTGTCTGATTCTTAAAGTTCTAAAACGTAGATTTAATGATGATCTACAACCATTAGTTTGATTTCTAAGCCTGTAAATCGTAGATTGAATGATGATATACGACCCCCATCTGATTCTTAAGGTTCTAAAACCTAGATTTAATGATGATCTACGACCGCTAGTTCTATTTAAGCCTCTAAAACGTAGATTTGATGACGATCTACGACCCTGTCTTATTCTTAAGGCTCTAAAACGTAGATTTAATGATGATCTACGACCTTAAGTTTGATTTTTAAGCTTCTAAAACATAGATTTAATGAAGATCTACAGCAGTTAGTTTGATTTTTAAGCCTCTAAAACGTATATTAATGACGATCTACGACTGCTAGTTCGATTTCTAAGCCTCCAAATGTAGATTAAACGCTGATATGCGACTGCTAGTTCGATATTTAAGCCTCTAAAACATATATTTAATGACGATCTATGACCGTTATTTCGATTTTTAAGCCTTTAAAACGTAGATTAATGATGATCTACGACCGCTAGTTCAATTTCTAAGCCTCTAAAACGTAGATTAAACGATGATATATGACCCCTGTCTGATTCTTAAGGCTCTAAAACGTAGATTTAATGACGATCTACGCCCGTTAGTTTGATTTTTAAGGCTCTAAAACGTATATTTAATGACGATCTACGACCGCTAGTTTGATTTCTAAGCCTTAAATGATGATATGCGACCTGGTCTGATTCTTAAGGCTCTAAAACCTAGATTAAACTATTAAAAATCGCACACGTAAAATTTTTTTTCAAATATGGTGTGCGACAACCGCACGCCAGGCATTTTCTTTATTTCCAAGCCTGCAGGTAGATTTTAAACTTCAAGAGGTCTTGGAGAGAAATAGTATATTTTACAATTAAAGAATTGATATCATAATAAAAGAAAGAAAGAAAATATCGGACTTGTGATGAAATGAAAATGGCTTATGCAGTTACCAGAGCATTATATTCTTACATACATCCTGGTGTGATGTTTCCCCAAAAAACCTTTAATGTAATATCTGCTTGAGCCATATGCCATAATGAACTTACACTTTGTTTCTATAGGTATATCAGTTGAATCCATTTATTTTGAACAAATTCTTAATCCACTTGTATTTCCTTTAAGGACCCTTTGTAAATAACTTTGGTTTATTCGAACTCAATTATTTAAGGACCCTTTGTAAATAACTTTTGTTTATTCGAACTCGATTATTTAAGGACCCTTTGTAAATAACTTTTGTTTATTCGAACTCGATTATTTCAAACATCCTATTATTTCAAATGATTTTCAATCACTTAGACATACATTCTTTTATTTTAAACTTTTTGCAACTCATGCTATTTTTTTAAATACAAAGAAAATAATCACATCAATATAGTATATATAAATGTATTTATTTCTTCAAATTTGAAAATCAGTTTGGAAAGTCTTGTTGACTTTGACATAGATGTAAACAATATAGCAAAGAGCATTGTGGATAATACTGACATAAAAACAATAGACAATTTCATTCTAATTAGTTTTTTCTTGTACAGAAATTATTTTGATATTAGGTTTTATATTTTAACATTGATAAAATTCAAATTTTTTTCATCAGATTCTCAGTGTCCACTTTGTTTTCATGTTAAAAATGTGATTTTAATGCAACTTAGGATATTCTGAACTCCCATTATTTCAAACTTTTTCCTTGGTCCCTTGAGAATTTGAATTAACCAGAGTCTACCTATTTATTTGATGCAGTAGAGGAAGAAAGCTGACAGTATATTATAAAATGTTAATTTGCGTATTTTTCTCTTTTAGCAATGGTGTTTCTTGCAATCCACAAAGCAAAGATATGTTTTTAGAACGTGTCAAGACTTTCACAGTATGTTCTCATATTTTCTTTATTGTAAATATTGAAAATGTCAGTCTCAATAAATGTATTATATATATTATTTCATCAGTGGATATAAGGAAGAGCCACGTGGATAAAGAGGAAAACGTACAGTTTAATTGTGATCCTGAAAATATGCCTAAAATAATTATATCATTTAATTTAAAACAAAAAGTGCTTTTCTTGAGGAGTTAGGGAGGGCAAAGTGAGAAAATCACACCCTCATTTATGTAGGTTGGATTCAAGTCCAGAATGCCTTAACATTGAAGTTTTAATAGTTTAAATTAATTTAGAAAACCAAATGCAAGGTGTGAGTGTATGTATTTTTGCATTATGTTATCCTAATGATCTCATCTGTTAAACTCATCAAATATTTGTTTACCATTTATCTTAATTGCAAAGAAGGCACTTTATTGAGACTTTCAGGGTTAAACTGGTAATCCAAATTTTTCCTTGAGTGAAAGACTGAAAAATTTATTTTGCTTTCAGATGAAGAAATATAACATGAAGTAATATAATTTTATTTGTATTTCATAAACAAAAGTTATTTTCACAATAAAAACTATTAATGTTTACAAAATTACAAAATGTACAAAAATATGTTTAGAAATATTTACTTTTTTATTTTATTTTTAAAATGAAACTTTTCTTTATTCCATTTTTTCTATTTCACATTGTTACATGCAGTGTAGTCTGTGTAGTAGCAGCCTGTGTAGTAAAAACTAAAATATCTAAAAAACTAAGCAAAACATTAGTTTACTAGAAGCTGAAAACAACCTGAAAGTATTACTTTCTTTAAAGGGATTATCCACTAAAATAACATATTTTTAGATTGAATAGAAATATTAACAACATAGCATAATTTATTGCCATTGTTGTGCTTCTACTTTTGTACCAACGAAAAAGAAAAAAAACTTCTTTCCTCTGCCATGTTTAAATCTTGCTTCTCTGAATGCTTGACACAATGCGGAAAAAGGACTGGGTAAAAAAATTAATATGTGTAATTATGTGTAAGACATACTTTGTTGCACACTTTCACAGACCAGCTTAAGAAAAGTAGTCAAAAATATAATGATTGGAGGCTAACCCCCAGTAAACGCATTATATTTTCTAATGAAGTAAATATATTTCTTATAAAGTAAAATTTTATACTTGAGAATGAAGAATGAAGCTTCTTTCTTAATATCCTGGATTAAGGTGTTGCAACAGCAGTAAAAGTAACGTGTCCTCGCTAAAATCTTTCACCATCGCTGGATTTCAGTATGAGCCAAAATGACCGGACAAAAGTCATGCAGCCCTATGTATGTGGACAACGATTTAGACATCGGTAACAAAGAAAGTACTTCCCACCTTCCCACTACCACTAGTGTTATATACTACTGTTATTGACAACGTTGTAAAGTGGTGTCTTTTTACACAATCTTAATTACTTTATTGGCCACGCTAGTTCGGTGTTATATTGATTCGCATCAGCATCTGTAAACAAAATAATATAAATATTAAGTGGTGCCTTCCTCCTGGTGGTTTTATTCAGGAGGTCTGGTAGTTTAAAAAACGTAAATATACCTCAAGTAAGTCCCTTCTATTTCTCAAATTATATGATCATTTGGGAATAATTATTGTCATTTTTATTATCTCATATGTAAAGCCGGTGTTCCACTAGGCAGAAAAGTCGCACAGTTCAACTTTTTCAGCAGTGATTTATTTATTTATTGCGCTTTCCCTCTTTACAACCTCCATGAAGTTTGTTAAATCAATTGGAACAAATTAATGTATTGGGATGCGCTGTATTTACAGCTTTCAATAAATGATTTACTTTGAAAAAGTGATTTGTTTTCAAAAATTACATATGAATTGTAGTATAAGAAGTATCTGTGTATAAGTTGTATTTATTATAATATTCTGTATATAACTAGTATATAAGTTGTATTTATTATAATATTTTTAATTTGGTATTTTTTTAAGCATACAATCCCCTTAAAAAGAAATCATTTTGTCAAACCTGAGAGTCAGTTGGAATGTACTGGAAGCTTTATTTTGTTTTAGGTTTGTTATATGAAGCACAAAACATTTTCATTAATTACTATTTCATCTCCAATATAAGATGCCTGGTTGTTGTGTTTCATCTCCTATATAAGATGCCTGGTTGTTGTGTTCCATCTCCTATATATACTTAAAAGTTGTCCCATGCTTAGAAGATTCCCTGGGTGTTTTGTTTAATATTAAAGTTTTTATATATTTTTATAGACAATGAATTGGGCTGCAAAACCTGTAGAACTGTCTCCATTGCATTGTGCACAATATGGTTGGTGTAACGAACACCCAGATCAACTCCGTTGTGTTACGTGTCATGCAACAATATATGCTGGCATACCAGATGAATGGGACGCTGCAGCTTGTAAGCTCATTCTACTTTTATTATGAAAATCATTCTTCTCAAAGGCTCTGTTCACACAAGACATTTATTTGTATGTGCAATTGGCAATCCAAGCCAATATTGAGTGCATGTCATAATACTGTTTATATTGTCATGTAACACTATCATGTTATTTTAACAAAAAATGCTAGTTTCAGCCCTCTGAATTTATGGTGGCATTCGGCAATGCCGTCATGGTTGAAGTTAATGGCAGCAAAATTTTGCCATCATGGTTTTTCAAAGTTTTGCAACATCGTTTGATTCTATCATTCACAAATAGAGAGATTGCACAGACACAATACTGCGACTTCATCGTAGTTGAAATTCAGCTACCAAAATTTGTTAAGCAAAAAAAACACATTCAAAATGGCAGATTTCTATCACCCTGATAATCTACTCGAGAAAGTTTGACTTAAATGGTTCCTAAATCCTAACCAGCTATAGCACATTTGGAAATCCGATAACTCCTCTGTTTTAGCAGGGCAAAATACAGGTGAGAAATTTCCCACACAATCGAAGATTCCAGAGCTGTTGTAATATAACATTGTCATTGAAGAATCTCAGTTGCTTAACCTCTCACATCAGACAACAGTAGCGTAGTATTAACTTAAATATGTGCAAGCAACATTGTTTGATATCTTTGCTTCATTAACAGTTTAGATTAAAACAAAAGTTTGATTATCAATGAACACACCAACTTATCTGCTGCATTCAAAACAACGAACAATAGTTTTGACGAGTTAAAAACCTTTTGTACAGCGGTATTTACAATCTCTTTTTTTGAGTTCATTGATTCATTGAAACTTCATTGAAAAGTAAAAGGAAAAAACAATGCAACAACTTCAAACAATAGAACAACATTCTTTCATGTTCAGTGTTTTAAAAGTTTCGTATTTCAACAAGGCAACACTTGATTATATGTTTCATAAATTTAATACGTTTTAACAATGCCAAGTAAAAAGAAGGTTGAAAGTTGGGGCTTTAGTTGTCTTGGCTATGACTGTGAAGTAGAAGAAGTTATTAAAATATGGTGCAAGACTTGTTGTGATTTTTATGCTTGTGAAAATGTGAATCCCGCTAGCAGTAAATGTGGAAAGATCAAACAGCAGGTAAACAAATATGTTGATGGTACCAGTGTTGTTAAAAAAGCTAACTTTTCTGACCATATATAAAGGACAGTACTGCTCATAGGAATGCCGTAATTCGTCTCGGTATTGAGAGTACTAGAACTCAGCGGAAGACGATTGTGACCTGTGTTCGAACTATGAACTCTGAACTTCGTAACCAACTGATAATGAAGTTTAAAATTGCCTACTTCATTGCCCACAGTGGTAGATCGTTTATCTGTATAGTGACTTTGCAAACTTCGAGAGGAATGTTCACAACTAAAAGCATAATCTCTAGTAATGTTACGTCCTCATTGCAAGATGGCCTGATTTATTCATTGATGGTTCAAGTTTGGCAAAAACTATGGATGAGAAAGAACTGTACTTTATAAAGACCGCACGCAATGTCGTTGTCAAGTTTAATGTTATTGGTTTAGAGGAACCTGAAGAAGCGAATGCAGAGGGACTTAAATCTGCACTCGTGCATTCTATTGGAAAGCTGGGAATAGAAAGAACAAACAAAGAGGTTATTATTCTATTATGTGAAATTATACACTTTCTTGAAAACAAAAGTAAACCAACCATGTGACGCATATTTAAATCCTCTACAACGGAGCATGATTTGATAAAAATATCAATTTCCACATACAAATATTCTGCAATAAGATAAACAATTTCTCGCTATGATTACTGGGCATGCACAGTTCAAACTATTTCAACATTCCTTTATATAAATTAATTTATTTAGTGAGAAATAAATGCACAACAAAGAATTAATCAATCAATAAGTTAAAAAGGTGTTTGTGATATTTATATAAAAGAAACAGGAATTGACAAATATTTTTCTGAAGGAAAAGAAGCAGAAATGGAAATTGATCTTTTTAGTAGTAATGTTAGTAATGTGCTAATCTAAATATTTTTGCGCACTATCAGGAAGGACAACCTTAACACTATCACTGTTTCGCCTGTAAGTGCAACACTGTTGCCGACTTGCTTCGACCGTGCTTTGTCGGTGTATACCTACACACTGCGTAGTATTTCATGGTCAGATTCTCTCTATTAGACCAGCCTACCAAGAACGAAGGGATCTGGCAGTGAGTGTTTATTCTAAGTATGTATGGTCAGGAGTCAGTGTATTAGCTAGGATGAACAGGTTGGCTTTTGAATAGTAACCAGATTATGTTTCAGAACACTTCTGAGAACATGGTGAAGATTTGATTATGTGCACAATCTTTGGGCTAATCTAAATGAAACAAGCACTGCGCGCTTGAAGATCGACGGCTCAGCACAAGAGTTCCTGGCTAATCTTAACATATTCAATTGTGGGTCACGTAGCAACGAATTCCCCTGACACATGTTATCATGTAATTAACGAAAGGGGCGTTTTCCATAGTGATAAGATGTACCTTGGTTGTGTTGTTTCAGATTGGTGTGTCTTTCACAGGCATTTTCTAAAAAAGTATTTGGAATTTTCATGTTTTTGGAAATTTTCCTGGTATATCATTCATATTATGTTGCAATTTCAGTACCTTTTGACATCTATCTGTCATTTTTTGGAATTTCAGGATTTCCTTTACATTTTACAATTTACATCTTTTTTACATGACAATTTCAAAAATTAATTTATACTTGAAATCTTTATCACAAAACTCCAAAAACTGCCTTATTTGCGACCTCGCAATTTCTTGGCTGTTTTTGGAATGTTCTATAACATATTTTTTCAAAAAAGCAGCATTTTTGACAATCTTGGCAACCCTATTTTTAAACCATTTTTTAGTTCGGAAAAGCCAAATAAAAATTACCTGGGCTGTAATTTCGTGGAAAAAAAAACAGGTTTTCGGCAGAGCTAAATTTTCTAAAGATTAAAAAAATGGCAAAAAAAGCAACTTTTTTGCTAAAACCGTCATGCTTTGAAAGTGTAAATTTGCGAAAAGGTGATTGTGTATTTTGCACTATCTTAAAGTAAATACGCTAAATTTTGACAAACCGACAAATTTCCCTGAAACTAGAGCCTTTGATTTTACGATTGTGCAATTTACGAGAATTGTTTAGCACATATTTGGGGTGTGGCAAGCCGAATTGGTAACCAAATCATTGTTCATATTTAAAAAACACAAACAAGCCTAGCGCTGATTCCGCCAAAACTTGTGCGTCATTTTACGGGTTTTTGTTTCACTTTTATTTGTTTTTTTAACTGTTTTGAGAAGTTTAATGTTCGAACTTGTTATTTTGAAACTTTTGTGACTTTCACAGTAAATTAACTACTGGATTTGGGCCACTCAGTATTTGAACTATTTTTGGGGCTATTTGGGCCTGTTTTGGGTCTATTACAAGCCAGTAAGTGGGTTTTTGCAAATGTTAGAGCAGCGAAATCTATGTCTTGTATCTGGGAATTCTCAAAATCATTTCATGCTTTGCAATTATATCATATTTACTTGAAAATGGCCGTTTATTGCACATAATAATAACATAAGGTAATAAGGTAATAATAGGTTAGCCGTATATGCAAGGCATTTCCGGTCCCATGAGCATGTCAGAAACTGCTCGTACTATCCACTCAAATGTGGGGGTATTTACGGACAAACTTTTTCTGCATCTATACAATAGTATGAGTTAGTTACTGTAGTTATTAAACAAAATTACTGTGCGAAAAAGTCAATATTAAGCCAAAAACTTTCAAAAAAACAGTAATGACTTAGGTAGCTTTTCCCTAAAAAACAGTAACAAAACACTAGTGTGCTATGTAGCTCTAAATATTTTTAAAAGTCACGTATAGTCACAGGTTATGAAAAGCTTAGTTTGTACACAGTCGTAGCTTAGAAATAGAAAGGTTTATGCGATAAGTGAAAATGTCAACATTTCACATACTTTTCCCTTCAAAAACACTCTTTTTTGGCAGTTACATAGCTAGCTCTAAATGGTTAGAAATTACACACACTCATCGATACTATATGCGAAAAGGGTACCATATTTCTCCGCACATAAGCCCCCCACACTCTTAAAGTTTAAATGTTACCACGGATACCACAGTTAATCAACTACTATTTTCTTATTATTGTATGTTGTATTTCGGATATAAGTTTCCTGAACCCGAGAAAGAGTTCGAGCTAATTGATGATGATAGCAACGAGGATTCAGACGAGTATGTTGAAAATGAAGAAACATTTCAACATATAATTTTTATCACTGACTCTTGCAAAATACCACAGATAAGCCCCCTAAAAAACCTTTCGAACACAGATAAGCCCAGGGCTTTTGTGCAGAGAAATACGGTATTTCGGGTAAAATGTCAACATTTCTTGATAAATTTTCAAAGTTTCGTTTAAAAAATAATTGTAAAGTTTGCGAACAAATCTTTTCTACGCCATAAGTACAAACTGCTAGTGTAGCTCTACTAAAAATTATAATGGCAAAATGTCACAATTTAGAAGAATCTTTTGAGGTATTTAGCTAGCTCCAAATTATCCAAAATTAATCAGGAAGCTAGGAGGGACCTTCTACTCACTATAACAAATGCTCTCACAACATTTACACAAAGTAAAGATAGTTAAAAAATATAAATAAATGGTAATAGTGCTTAGCTAGATTTTACTTTTAAAATGCTATGTTTGAGGTACTTAGCTAGCTCCAAATTATACCAAACTAACCATGGAGCTTGGGGAAACATTCTATGTGTTACAAAGGTCTCGTGCTATTTAAGAAGGGAGAAGACAGCTCAACAGTGGGTAAAAAAATGGCAAAAGAGGGTAGTTAACCAAATGCTTCAAAACTCTTTTTGTAAGTTAGCTAGCTCCAAATGAAAACTAAACTTTCCAGGGAGCTAGTTCACATGTTGCTCTCACTACTACAACTGTCTGCGCTAATATAAAAAAGGATAACATGAAATAAATGCGTTTCGACAACGACAAAGTGTAGCCTAGCTAACCTCTTCAAAGTAAGGCTACTTTTCATAAAAAATCATTCAATTTTCACAGGACCTCGACTGTGATACTACACATTCCTACTACTGATAAAAATTAACTTCACTTCAAGATCAGTAGTATTTTTTAAGATAAAGACTCACTCCACTTGACACCCACAGGTGAGTGACATGTAAAACGGCAGTTTTCGGGTATAATTTCTTGAATTTTTTAGCTAGCTAACCAAAATGACTTCATGGATTCAATAAAAATAACTAGTCTTAGCTACTAAATTAAAAAAACTGGATGTCTAACGGCTTAGAAACAGTGAAATAAGAACAACAAGCAAATCTGCAGCTGCAGCCTTCTGTCTTTGAGGCTGATAAAGATCAGTAAATATCTTGTTGAGTACTTGCGCTATAGCTTAGAACTGACTATTGCCAGAGCTAAAACCGTTATTTACATCTTGACGAAAATTTACTTGTGGAAACGAGGCTGAAAATTGAAAAACTTCCTTGATGACAGTAACAGAGGGAGATTAAAGATCGAGAGCTGACATTTATTTGACGTGAGGGTCCTGAAGTATTTCATAGAGATGATATTTTTCCTACAAGTAGTGAAATTTTAGAGCAACTTGAGAACAAGATGAGGACATCGTTCCTGAATGACGTACAAGATCAGAAATAGCTGCAAACCCCACAGACAACTTTACTAAATTCCATGATTACTTATTGGTATGTTCTATTAAAGATGCCTTAGCCAAGTGTCATGTTGAGTATATGGGTATACTTGAAAACCTTCTACATGGACTTAAAACACAGTTTAGTCCACTGCTTGAACACGAAGTGTTTAAATCTATTGCTGTCATCCTCAATTCTCAGTCTTATCAATTTACAGATCTAAATACACTGTATGAAGAGTTTGCCGTAGTGGCAGACCATATGGAAAGTTTGCTGATTGCGAATGGCTGTGAAATCCGCCATTTGAAATCTGAGCTTGATGTGCTATCAGATCACATCATCAAATTTCTATCATGCCATATGCCACAAAAATTAAAAATATCCTGCACATCATTGAGTTATGTGTGGTAGCTCGTTATGTGTGGTAGCTCGTTATGTGTGGTAGCTCGTTATGTGTGGTAGCTCCTCTTTCTAATGCAGAATCTGAGTGAGTGTTTTCTTTTATGTGAAAAGTCTTTTCCAAAGAGCGTCAATGTTTAAAAAATGATACATTGGAAATGCTCCTACAACTGCCAGGAGATTATGATTTCAGAAAAGAGCAATACAAGGAGGCAGTATCCATGTTCCTTAACGAATATCCAGGTGGAACTCTGCGCTGACAAAGTCACATACAGGGGCATTCATATCCAGCTGAAAGGAAATCAGCAAATACAGGTGTCCATGCAGGCTGGAAAAGCTAGAAATGCTGTAAATTTGGGTGGTTTTGGAAAAAGGGCTGAAAAAGCTGGAAAATAGTATAGTTTTTTCATGCATAAGGCTGGAAAAGCTGGGAAAATATTTTAGGCAATATAATTTTATCAAGTGGCATTTTGTATGTAAATCTAGTTATATAGTAATATTCATTTACTTATATTATATTATAAGTGTAATAGTTATTTTAACATATCACCCACCTTTACTTATTTTATTAGTTACTATTTTATCAGTTACTTATTGATATAGCTACAGTATATCAATAATTTCAGTCATATTTTTAGGAAGTAAAATTCTTTCTGAGATTTAAACAGAAAGTATTTATATGGTTGCTTACTGAGGCTGGAATTTATGTGGAGTTTCTATTGTTAGGCTAGAAAAACATGTACTTTAAAAAAAAAGCTGGAAAAAGGTTCCCAATTTTGCAAAAACGCTGGAATTTTAAGCTACTGATTCTGTGGACACCCTGAAATAAGAAACCGTGCCAAGACATCTCAAGTGCATTAGAGTGTATCTCGTTCGATGATGAAAGAGGCGAAGTGGAGATGTTTCTACGAGTTGAAGATATACTGTTGAATGATATATCAGATAACAAATGGACTGATGAATCCTCAGATGACGAATAACATTTAATAGCATTACAGTCTTCTCCATATGAAAATAACCAGGGGAGTTAAAATAAGCTCTCCTGATAAGCTTGAGGAGAGCTATAGC
>JANTOQ010097267.1:0-14315 GCA_027564595.1 Bythotiara depressa | reverse complement strand
TCATGATTCACCGCTTTTCCAGTTATATGAATTCACAAGAACCTATATAATTTGCTCTCTAGAAAAGAATACGGTTTTTGCAAATTTCCCATTATTTCCCATTCGGATTGAAGACTATTTTGTAAAATGAAAAAATGTAACTTTTGAAATGAAATTATTCAAGTAAATGTTTAATTCACCAAGAATTGTAATTGGTCTTTAACCTAAAAAACAAAACACTGATTCTATGCTACAGTGAAGTCACACAAAGAAATTACTTAAATCTTGAACTATATGACAATTTAAGTAAAACAACACAAAAACTAAGTGCGAATATGTTCATTTTATTGGAACTCTAGGATCAGATTCAAACAACGAAACAAAATAATACGATTTATGAACTTTTATTCTTAGTTTTTCATAATGATATGATATTTTTATCATGTTATTGACCTGAATGATTTAAACGTTCTTACCTGCAACAAAGTTGTCATCAGAGTAAACAAAGTAAAGCTAAAACAGAAGTTAGGAGAGCGTCAATTCTTTATGGGCCATTAGTTCTGTGTTTAACTGCGTACATAATTGTTTAATACACACCGCTTCTTTTATCAGAAGAATGTTTAAATTCTTACTTTTGCCAATAATTAGGTTAGATGGTCGGATGTACACAGCGGATGAAATAGTTCATGACGTATTACAAAACAAAGCATCATCGAAGTTAAGTAAACCATTGATATGAGTGATTTCGTTACAAGTATCAATGTGCTTTCTTATAGAAATACATGACTTGGCCAAGGACACACTTTTATGGCTTAAGTATGGGAAACTAACTAAATTATGTTTTTTTATCTTCATCGTTTGCGAGAATAGGTGTGGAATGATGTGGTTTGTTGGGTAAAAAAACACATCATTCTACACCTATTCTCGCAAATGATGAAGATTACTGTCTGCTTCCTATACTTAGGCCATAAAGTGTCCTTGTCCAAGTCATGTATTTCAAAGATTTCAAAAAAAATGTAGAAAATATGTTTTTACGTTGTTTATGAATTTGCTTGTCCTGGTTGTAACATCAAATATCTAGGCAAAACAGAAAGAATTCGAAATGAACGAATGCTAAAACTTACTTGGAGTGATAAGAATAGTACCATAAGTAAACATATTGATACATGTGACGGAATCGTTCATATCAATGGTTTACTTAACTTCGATAATGCTTTTTTTTGTATTACGTCATTAACTATTCCACCAGCTGAATGTACCGTCTACGTATCATTAATAAATATAAGAAGTGGGACATTGGTCTGATAAAAGAAGCGGTGTATATTAAACAATTACGTCCGCAGTTAAACACAGAACTAATGACCTTAAAGGAATTGACTCTCTGCTGATGTCTGTTTTATCTTTATTTTCACCCAGATGAACACGTTGTTGCAGGTGGAAATATAAGATCATAAATCGTATTATTTTGTTTTTTTGTTTGAATCTGATCCTAGATTTTAATCAAACGAACATATTCGGATTTAGTTTTGTGTTGAGAAATATATTTATTTATTCACAATATTTTTTTAACTCCCGCTACTGTTTCCCTTAGGGTGGATTTGTTATAGCAGGTGTTGACTGCATTTCTCATGGCATCATGTTTATTTTTAAAACTTCGTAATATCATATAGAATCTCTACATTACAAGACATGCTTGATGGATTGTAATAGACCTTTCCTGAAATTAATTTGTGGATGTCACTCAAAAATTATTTTGATTTTTTTTAAAAACGTATTTCAAAATCTTTTACGTTCAAGATTTTAAAATCATATCATTTTTCTAGAAGGAACTACAGTTGTTTCTTTTGCAAATTATATGGGAACAAGGCTTAGGGTGATTACAAAATTATTTTTTTATAGAGAACTTTGACGGAGTGTATACAATAACCAAACCAACCTTTCTCACCAAAAACATAAATAAAGACAAGGGTAATGTTTGTACCATGTTTATTCCGCATAAAAACAAACCTTTCTTTTTAAATTTCGGGAAAATCTGTTGTTACGCACAAACTCTAAAGTTATAAATGTAATTTCCACCATGCTAAGATTCTATTTCCCACTAACGATGCGGGCGTATAGTACTTTATGTCTAAATATTCGTAATGAAACCATTTAAAGATGTCCTACAATGTACTCAACATTTTTATTGACCATTTACCATTCAACATCTATACTTCCTGAAACCCATAATATCACATAGATAAGAGAGTAACTCAGCAACAGTGGGGGGAACGTAAGGAATTTTTGCGCTATCATTAAAAATGTGACAAATAACCTATCGTTCCACGCATTTCCTGCGTTAAAATGATAATGTGTTCTGAATTCACTTCCAGTACAACCTGAACATTTTGTCACTTTTTCGTAGTTCTATAGCGTCACTGGCAACTGTATCCGGTGTACAGTATTTCGAGCATTCCATACAATAAAACGTCCAAAATGATTGACTCTGTTACTTGTATTTCCTCCGTTTTCGTACGTTTTCATTACGTTTTCATTACAATACATTGACATTATTCATAAACATATAAGTTTTAAATTCAACTCAAACTTCCCTCATCCTTCAAATTTAACGATCAATAGTCTTCAGGGCTTTAATTATGTAACACGTATTTAATGATGAATTGCTGTAGAAAGCTTGCGTTGTAATCTGGAACTTAATGATGCCAAACTATAGGATAAGGGATAAGGAAAAGGATTTGTCAAATATGCAATTACCATCACATTAATGAAAGCGGTGTAAATCCTAAGAACATTTTTTGGTTTACTAACAACATAGTCACCTAAAAAAATGACTATTATATCCAATTGGTAAATCGCCTACAAAATACTATTATATTCATTTTATATTTCGCGAAATGACTATTAGAGTCATTTTAGAATTAATCATTACAGCAATCACAAGTTATATATGAAGTTATAAATGTAACTTTAAAAATTTGTATATATATATATATAACTCACTATTTAGGGGTTGGTGATCGGGGGTTGGGATGGAAGAATTTTTTTTTTAATATATAGGATATGGTCAGGGTTAGGGCATATTTCCATAAAAATAAATAAAAAAATAGCAGTAATCCTGACCCAATTAAATATTTTTATAATTCACAAAGATATGACTATTATAGTCATAATTCATGACTTAAAAAAATGACTATAATAGTAATTTCAGGAAAATTAAAATGACTATAATAGTCATTTGTAGGCGATTTACATATTGGATATAATAGTCAATTTTTTTAGGTGACTATGTTGTTACTAAACACCTCTTCCGAATTATCAACACTTCTCAGTGTCCTATCCTACAAACAACATACTTCTGAAAGCACTAATGGAGCTGTTCAATGATAAGTGATATTACATTGCAATATCATCCCTAGAAAATTCACGTGTTTCCAGCACTGATTTAATAAAAGTATCATTAAATTGTTTGTCGTACTTGTCGATAGAACTTTGTGATGTGTTTTCCACATTCTTCTTTGAAAAACGTTTTTCCAGATAAATATCTATTCCTACAACACTGTGTTCTTATTGAAACAGTTTTGTCTTTCTTATCCTCTAACACATTTCGCGCAAATGTTCCTTTTCTTAGAAGATGTGGCGTGTTCAGCCACTTACAAGTTCCTCAAAACATTTAAATTGTGATCACATGGACGAACCACAGTACGACAACGTACAATGACCAAGTTAAGAACTAATAATCTATTCGTGAAAGTTGTATTAAATCGAAAGGTCACCGTATATGTTCGTATATTGTTAGGTGTTTGGATTTCCTGTCATGTATAGAATGCGGATGAACGCGCATAAGAGGTTAACGTAATCTCTTAATTAAATGTAAGGATTCCAGCTAATCTCATTGTTAATTAAAAACAACAATGCTTTGTTAATTCATGAAAGATTGGCGTATTTAACTTTCGAAACACTCCAAAAGTCAATATTGTGCGCATGACTAGTTTTCGCGTACTCCAAAAGTTTCCAGTGTGTTTAATTTTGTGGAAAGAATAACTCAGACAATGATAACAATAGCCTCATACAGTTTCTTCCATTTTCGCGCATTTTTCTCCCAAAATTCTAAGAGTTGCGACAATATAATTTTAATTCCGCGGGAATAATTTGTTTCCGTGCAATCTTATAGACCTTTCCCGAATTTCATGAAAATTTGAAGTTTCCCAGTGGGCATTTCATGGTCAAACAACGTTCTGACAACGTTGAAGAAACGTTACAACGTTGTTATAACGTTGTTGCAACGTCGTGTGACCATGATGTGCCCATTGGGTTAATTAAAAAAAAAACGTTCTTCATATTCAGATTCCTAGTCAAAAATATGCCTATAGTGAAAATTTCAATGCCATTCACCAAACAGAATTGTTGTTTTCGCTACACGAGCGTAAAAATTAATATGTTTTATATGAACACAAGGCAAGACATGACACATGCGAAATTAAGAAGGCTGATCGTTGACGTAGTGTAGCGAAAACAACCATTCTGTTTGGTGTATGGTATTGAAATGTTTAGTATAGGCACATTTTTGGACGAGGAATCTGAATCTAAAGGTCTATTACTCTGTTAATATGATAAAATAATTAAATATATTCTATGACTGAGAATTAGGATATGTGTTATTAAGGCATGTGTATATGTCTTCAAACGTTCCTTGTTTTGATCTTAGATTGTGTTGTTTGATAGTGAGGGGCTAAAAATAGTGAAATGTTTTTGTGAGTCTGCTTCTTTAACAGTATATCTATTACAATACAAATAATTTTAAAAACGCTGTGTTATACTGGTAAGCAGAACTGATCAAATATGCCTAAGACAATTCAGTAAAAATAAACAACAACACCTTTGCTATTTCTGCAGGTCTCGTTTTAATTAAGACTGTGATTGTTTTACCACTGGTATAGTTTTAAAGTGTGTTTTTCATTTTCCAAGTGTAATTGTGTATATTTTTGTTAAACAGTTGTCATCTACCTCTTGTGCAATATGCAATTGTAGCTTGGTAGATTGTGAAATAGATTGTGAAATTGGTAGATTGTAAAATACAAATGACTTATTCCGTTTATTTTGTAATACATGTTGAAAAAACAATCAACGATCAAGAATCTATGAGTTGGAAACTTTAAAATTCAATACATTTACTACATTCGGATCACTTGGGTTCAAATTGATAAACCACTACAATAGAATCGCGACACCGCTGCAAGAGACCGGAGCAGACAAAACGAAGATATTCTGATAACCTTTGGTTACGATCATTACTACCACCCGGTCTGAGCATAGACTCATAACGTCATTGTCTTTAAGAGGTTTCCCGTTGTGAAATGATTTACTCGCTCTATCTATGTGCTATCGTAAAATTACAAATGTAATTGAAGTTTGATATGAGGGAGGTCACAATGTCACATTCCTACCACGAATCCAATGCGTCTTAACCATCTAATTCCATTTAAGTGCAGGTTCCCATGTATGACATCACTTCCGTTATTTACACAAGGAGCTAATTAAGAAGACCACTTATCAATAATATTCTGTCAGATTGGTTTAATGTGTAGTCCCCTATCCCCCAACGAACCATAATTAAATAGGTAGGTTTTCTAATGAGTTAATTAGTGAATTAATGAAGCGATAACAAAGGGCGTTACATTAAGTAAATGCGATAGGTAGGATGATTAAAATATGTGGACAGTCATTTTCATTACGACTCATTTTTTTCTTCATCTCTTCCATATCGTGATTACAGCCACGTCTGAACATCTGAACCAATATTGTACTATAAGTTAATTGCTATTGATATGACGTTAAAATAAAATGGTTTATGCCATATTTCCTTATCAGTGTTACTGTTGGATTCTAGATCACTAGTGAGTGACAAAAGGAAATTAAATGACGCGACTACATTTTCCTGGACGGATCAGAATCAGGTTTTCCGAACAGAAAAATCAATTATCACGAGGATATATAGTTCTGCTTTGAATTTAATTATTATCAGATGAAAATGTGTTCTTCCATGTCTTGTTATTTTTCCGATTTGAAAGAATTTAACAATAAAATATCATCATGCTTACTATTATCATCATAATTCTATGATTAGTATCCTTGCGCCCACATTTCTTTGGATTCAGGCACTCTTAATTTCTGGTAAATTAGCCTGTACTAAGGAAACAAATCCTGCAAGTGTGATGGGATTGATTGTACGTTATCAAGGCGTGTCAGCAGCATAAGGATGTCGTCGTAGGAAGTCAGCCCCCATTGTGGCAACACGTGCTATAGGATATTATCACAGCATCTGAAATAAAAAAATTCCTTACCACGTTTTAAGCGGAATCAACAAGTGGTGGTTTATTGTGTTAATTTCTAACAAATTTCTTTTCCTGCATCAAAGTGAAGATTATTGTTTACAGTGCTACGGAAATATAATGATCGGGAATGAGCTTGTTAGAACTGAACTAAGCACGCCGTTTAGTTATAAAGCACCTATCAATTTTACGGAAACGAGTCACATTGGTGCACCCACGTCAGTATGAAATCAAAGCGAGGTTATTTGATAACAACATCAAAGCGAGGTTATTTGATAACAACATCAATTTCATACTTGTATACTATTTCTTCGTTTGACTGAATTTCACAAATAATTTTAATTATGCAAATTATTCCACTAATAATTAAGTTACTTGTCCCCCGTTTTACCCCAAAACGTTCTTGAATTATAGACTATTAAGTGTGGCTTTGTTCTTCCGGAAATGTGAATGAGAAGTTTAGCATTTTTTAAATGGTGATTTATTTCCACATTAGAAATTATAAACCTACGCACACTCAATTATTCAACTGTTTTTGATTTTGTTGCAGCCAATCAAATTTCAATATTAACGTCTACAAGATCCTATCGGTCTTTTATGTTCTAGTATATTCCTTCGTCTGCTCCTGATGATGTAGGGAAAAAATGTTTTTGTTGTTTTCATACAAACGAATGAAAAAATAAACAGAAAATATTTGGACACCTTTCAAATGTAATCGTTTTCTTAAGTTTGGCTCCAGAACTCTGCATAATTATTAATTATTACTCAGATCTTACGTACAATTTCACCCCCGCATTTTATGACTAACAATTAACGACTACCGATTCCTTTGTTGTTTAAAAAAGGTCTGGGAACAAGTATTATGTTTTGTTTATAATAAGACGCTTCCAAGCTCAGATCAGACATAATAATAGTACGCTGGACGTACAAGCGCTGGTCGCTAACACTGTATTCATAAGTAAGAACACACTCAAGTAAAGAAAGTTCATTCACATATTATTCGAATATTGAAATTGATTATAACATTCAAATATTAAAAAGATGGTAAGTATATATAATTTATATTCATTACTGATGGATGATTTAGAGTAAATATTTTACTGTTTGACTTTTATTTCGATGATTTGGTTGAAATGTGTTAGTGTTCTAAGATAAACAAAACTTTGAGATTCATTGCGAATTAGAGACTAGTATACAAATAAAATATTTTCCAGCTATTTATTGCATTGTCTCTTAGTCACGTGTTCCTTTCCACGTGAAATTGTAGTAGTTTATTGTTCGAAATGTCCGGATAGTATCCCCGGAAAGGAATCAAATCATATGTCATTTCGTTGCTATTTTGCTTTTTCCATGGGGTGGGGTTACTTATTGGAAATATAGTGTAAAATAAATTTGGTAAAAGCTGAAAAGATCTCTTGGTTCTTCATAAAATGATAAAAGTTTCCAATGGGAGGTTTAATATAACCAGGAGGTATGCTGATGTATTAAAGGGTTCATTTGTTTTGTGATGTTTTCCTTTGGTTTACGCAGTTCGCATTTAGTTTTTCTTGTAGAAAGAGAAGCCTATACTTTACTAACATTGCATAGCTCATCTCAGGAATAAACAAGTGATGTAGTTTTACGTGCGTGATAATTAAACCCTCCCTACCACGATATCGAAGCGAACAAAAGTATCAACTATACGTCTATACAGGGATAATACGACTTTTTTTCTCTAAAGAAAACATTTACGCGACTCTTCTCAGAATGCATTTGTGCTTAATGTGATAGAAATTTCGTATTGATAGTTTTGTTTATTCAATACAATTTTTTTAACTGTAGTTATGGTTGTACTTACGTGGATATAATAATAATAAAAAATCTGCTTACATGAATACAAAATCTCATTTTAATACAATCAATTTTTTAACAACGACACGAAAGTGCAACCTACGCTGTCAACATAACAAACAGCATTCTTTCAGACAAGCAATACACACGCCCATACTCAAACAGTTGAAATTGAAATTGACCTTGTCTAATTTTTCGTAGGTTTTCCTGATTTTCCTTTGTTTCATCATGATCGCATGTGGAGACAGCTTACCAACCGGCAGCAAGAAAGTTGAAGAAACTGAAGACGCTGTTGAAAAAATTTACAAAGTAGGATTAATGCTAGCAAAGGAGGCTATGGTAAGAGAAACATTTAACATGGCTTTTGACTAACGAATATTGGGGAATTCACGTAATATTTTCTTTTTCGGTCCTTAAGAATTGTATGCTGGCTAATTATGTTTTTTTTCATATTATTATCAGCAAATGAAATGCGAAATCTAGGATTTTGTGGGCACTGATTCTAAATATCCGATTTATTGCAATGAAATCGGATGCTATTGTCAATTTTATAATTAAGATGTTGCTATGTTTCAAACACGATAAACATCGAGAAAACAATATACGTTCTAATACCAATAGAATTGAACATAAATGATATCGGACTAGGCAATCATCTAACATGAAGGAATATCACAGGCAGGAACCTTTAATGCACAGGATCCCGGAAAAGAATAAACTCATTGGTCATTTCTTTGATATTTTGCTTTTTCCAGCGGGTTAATTATTGGAAATGTAGCGTAAATAAATTTGGTAAAAGCAGATAAGACCCCCCTGGTTCCTCATAAAATAATAAAGGCTTCCAATGAGAAGTTTAATATAACCAGGAGGTATGTTTATGCATAGAAGGATTAAAATAACGGATAGATTTTATTCATCTTGTTATTTATTTCATTACACAATTAATTACAAATGCGAAAAACGATCTGTAGCTATTTGTGAACTTTTGTTAAAAGTTATCAGTTTATCCCACGTAATAATTACATCACATGTGAGCCTTATAACCGCGTTCATTATGTCAGCTGATTATGTATTAATAGTCCTTATATACTGTCTCTGTCATTTAGACACAGGAAAGGTGATAAACAGTTCTTTGTTTCCTCAAACATTTTACTCACAATCATAATTAACGCTTTAATGCATAAACATACCCCTTCTAGTTACATTAAACTTCTCAATGGAAACTTTTATAATTTTATGAGGACCCATGGGGTCTTATTAGTTTTTGCCAAATTTCTTGTACATTATATTTCCAATAATTAACCCTTTGATGAAGCCAAATAACAAAGAAATGACCAATGATTTGATTCCATTCCGGGGGAACAGTATGCATTAAAGTGTAAAGAAGGAAATATCCTTTGCAAATATTTTCTCAATTATTGGTATTTAATTTATTATTTAATTTGCTTATTTATTTATTTATTTATTTATTTATTTATTTATTTATTTAGATTCGTCTGGACAAACAAAGTGAGAAATTCTCTATACGACATTGTAAGATTTATCCTATCTTTGAGAAATGTAACGTGGATGAAGATTGTGGTTGTGAACGCTTATCATGTCAACCGCACCATGGAATCCGCATTTGTAGAAATAAATTTCAGATGAAACCACGATAATAAACAAAAACAAGTGTAACTCGTTGACACATATTCGTGCAATAAAACAGAGTGACAGTATATGAATGGTGGAGTATTACAAAGAGTTCCTTTTTCTGCAAGACTTATTCATAAACTTTCATATACAAGAAAGAGACCCTTCGTCGTATTCTTATTTTGTTGTTCCACTCACCAGTTATATTACCGACCAGATATTATAATAAGATGGTAATGTAACGACTGGAATGGCTCCTACGACATTAAACTATTGTTTTCAATTTAAAGACAAATGCTATATCATCAAAGATAATTTATTAATCTTTTTTCAAATTATTAAATCCAGTTAATGTACATTATTATCATCTGATCTCCCTGGTGGAAATCTGAATATATAAACAAAAAAAATCGACTCGTGTTGCTTTGTCATTCTGGAAAATAAACAATAGCCAGGCTAACTACAAAATTCCCCTCTATTGAAAATTTGATTGAGAAAACGAAATCAGTGTTTTAATCATTTTTATTGCTCGATTCCCATCTAGGATGTTTGTTTACAATTGATATTATATTCGCACGATTATTATTAAGTCATTTACATGTTTAAGTATGCTAATCATGGTCACCCATTGCCACTAATAGCGACTAAGCTTTTACGATTTTAAAGGCATGTTGTTTAGAAGGAGAGGGGTAGGTACTTTAGGAAGTAAAGATATGGCGACGATGCGCAGTTACATCTAATTAGATCCCGAGGGAATTAATGGAGATATAATGACCAGCTTAATTTATTTATCAAAACTACGATTGCTAAAAATACATGTAATTGGCCTACACATAGGAAGAAGTTAATTTATAACATCATGGCCTCCTTTGTTCGACATTTGTTTTGAATTCTTCACTTATTTCCGTCGCCTTTGATTTGCAATAGTGTGAATTAGTCGTTAGATATTCAATCCTAGGGAAACTGATACACGTAAACACGCATGGTGGTGGGATGAGGAGAGTGGGTTCTCTCTTGTAAACATCTAGTAAACATCGATGTCTTATATCTTCCAAAATGGACAAAAATATATGAATGTGTCCAACTCGGAGAAGTGTTGGTACACGACGGAGATATGATGTACTGCTAGTAAGTAGACAGTACGAAGAGAAAATATAATTTGTATACGATGACACATTGTTGTGGTTAACATCATCGTTTGTCATCGTCTGCATATTGATTTACGTTGCCAGTTTGGTAGGTATTATCGTATACAGAACAATAATGATGCATGAACAATGTAAATGCATACAATTTTATAAGCATTCTCATATATACTTGATATTCTCAGATAAACTCAAAATATGATTGCGTTTTGCTTGTTCTGTGAACATTATGAAAGTTTTTTTTTATATAATTGACACTATTATTCTTGCATTTGAGTAGACTCAAACATTTTGATATTGCATATTGATGTTATTTTTTACTTCTATTATTCTGTTATATATATCTACTAAATAGAAAATATGCCTTCCATTCATATCTTGTTGATTTTCTTTTCACTTATTGTTTCTTCGCATTGAATAGGCTGGATAATATGCTTAGCACATGCATAATTATTCTGAAAGGAAAAGGAAATCCACACCAAAAGCAACACCAGGAATACACAACCTAACCTTGAAGAGAATAAAATTACCGAATTGTCTATAATCCTTTTTCTAGCAATTTTGGAATATTTTCTTTCTAAAATGGAACAATTAAGAAGCTTGCGAGTCCCCCTACCATCCATGAGTTCGATACCAACGTACATAAGTAACACTGGCTGGGGTAGAAGTTTTCGCTTACCTAAATATCGTACGATGTTTTGAGTTGCCAGAAGTTTCATAAACTGGAAATAGTGATCCTAAAACAGTTTTCGCTAATTTCCGGATATTTTCTTTAGTATATGTAAAAACTTGATATATTATATAATATAGCTAATGCATAAAATATTTGATAGGAACAATCAGACGAGAGCAGCCAAAAGACGTGCTCTGGGAAACAGGTGTTCTGGAGTTGGGTCAATGCTGGCAAATAGAGCTATCTGTTGTAGCGAAATAATAAATCTGATATTCCTGTCAAAATGATTATCCTTTCCTGGTATATAACGGTTTTCCAATCACGCTTTATTGTGCTGTTCTATGAAAGAACATTTATCTGATATATGCTAGGAAAAAATTGGTATTCTAAGAGAAATATAACTATTTCTTACAAATTGAGCTAGTCAAATACCAAGTTTCCTATGACTGGCAAATTGAGTTGTTCTGAGGAAAACAAATATTCTAAGAGAAATAGTTCCTACGAAATAGAAACGTTCTAAAGAAGTTAAAATTGTTTTTTGGATTCGCTCCAAGAACGCACTTCCTCGTTACAAATGCCTAATTTGATAGAAAATGTATGTTGGCTACTCCTGAATGAAAACCTTACATTTAAAAGAGGAACGACCTTGATGTTTTTAGTTTTCCAAATAAATATTTAAATAAAATATTTATTTTATAGCTTTATTGTACTTTCAACTGGTCGATTTTCTTCTTTTTTTTTAATTATTGTAGCAGATAACACCGTGTACGTGAAAATTGCAACGAGCCAATCACAAACATTGTCGAGAAAATCAAGCCGATCATAAATATTGTCGATACAAACTTATAAAGATATTCTCTTCGGTTAGATAGTTCACGTGCTACATACTTCAAGAAAGGCTTTATTAGCTTCTGATAATATTCCATGTAGAGATGAAACAAACCTTAATAAAGTCTAACCTATAACACAACCATATAAAATATAGACTTCACTTCCATACCCTAGCTACAGCCTTTATTAAGTTAAGTTTTAAGTTACTTTATTATTTCTTTATTTCTTTATCAGTATTTTATACTTTTTAGTTTGTAGCGTAAGGGTGGTCTCTTTCTGAAGCATCTACAAGAGTGTCTATTGGAATATGTGTATTAGAAATTTCTTATTGTGTTTGTTTTTTTACTTTTTATTACTTCCTATAGATATTATTCGTTTTATTTTTAATTAATAATATTCCTTCAAAATAAATTATTGATCGGAAAATGAAGTTAAAAAAATTGTAAGTATAAAATGTTTATCATTTTTGCATAATTGGGTAACGCGTTAATCCTCGTGGGTTGCTTGGTTTTACCAATCTGGATATGGTTGTCATATCAACGGCCTTAGTTTCGAGGAAACAGAGGATATCGTTGACACCATAGAAATAGTGACCATGAATGCTCATTGTGATGCAAAATTAATTTATATAAAACGGCAGGAATTCGCTAAACAGTTTTGTTAACGATGTATGGTTTACACACGTTAAATCTGGTCACCATGCCAACGGGATTTGTTGTGAGGAAATAGGATCAGTTAATAGCAACGGTATTCTATTTTTTATTTTCCAATAAAAAGTTTATTCTTGCATAATCTCCTGTTTCCTTACCACAATACTTACCCAAATCTAGTGGAGTAATGTTCTCCACAACACATTTGGGTTAAAGTTAAAATATATTGCATTGAAATGTGTAGTTATTGAAATAACAGCGTAGTAAGAATAATGCAAATGAACACATCCTCACAAAAATATTTCATGATAATTAATGTAAGGTATGACTATCATAAAATATAAAATATTCGTTTAATGAGAAGAATATTCCATAACCCTAACCCTGACCCAAACAAAAGCATTTCGTCCATCCCAAACATCTATATACCTTCCTTTCGCTTGTGGCGCGATCAACCTAATTGTTACACTTTATGTGTTAATTACTATTCCCAATGGTCTTAAGCTTATAATCATGAAGAAAGAGTAGTACTTTTGATAAAATATTTCATGTAAATCATGAAATATTTATATGCGGATATGTTGAAATGAAATAACTAGACCGAATTAATGATGTTGTCAAGAACTGCAAACAGAGGTACTTCGAATGATAATCACAATCATTAAATGTGAATTAATACAGCGCCTAGCGGTCAAGATATGATTGCTCTGTAATTACACATTGTCAGCAGAAATCTTTCTCTCCATTTATACATATAACTCGTTGACAACGAAGGTATATCAATATTTTTATACCTTCCTTCTTTACAGCCAATTTCCCATCAGGTTCCTTTGAGAAAAAAACAATTTCTTGTCGTATGATTGTTCTTCCAAAATATCTATAAATAAATAAATATAAAACATATTATAGTATTAAAAGACATCTGTAACGTGTAGTACACTTTATTTATTTTTCATACAAATAATCAGCACTAACGGGATATTGATTCTGTGTTTTGTCTGTACAGAAAAATACTAAGCTGGAGGTCCAGCTAAAGGCCGATTTCCACTTAGCGATCCCTGTCGCGCGGACGACAACTTTTCCTGCAATATGATTGGCTTGCATCAAAATTATATTGTTTTATCCGCGCAAAGAAAAAAAAGTAGAAACCATTTCTTACTTTTTTTTCCGTCGCGCTGAATTAAAAACTAGAAAGTCGCCTCTTCGTTTCCCGCAAATTAAGTCGCCATGTGGAAATCGGCCTTAA
>JANTOQ010097156.1:0-16423 GCA_027564595.1 Bythotiara depressa | reverse complement strand
TGCCAAAATGGAGTGCTGATTCACAGCTATTTTCCAGAAGAAAACCCTGAAGATATAGGTGGGCAAGAAAAACGAAACGAATAATAAATAACCAAAACAAAACCAGGCTATATAAAATTATAAACTTGACGAAATAAACCATCATAACTGATATCATAAAATACACACTTAGAGACGTCCACCCTGATGGGAGGGTGGGTGGTAATGCACTGCACTCAGCAAGTGAAAGAGAAGAGAGAAAGAGAAGAAGGTCAATGTCCAATATGAGAATGAGACGGCCTGTCCAACGGACCAGTGATCGAAATGTGGGGACACGACGGCCCAGCCAGCGATCCATTCAGTTACCAAAAGATCAGTAACCATAATTCTTTAAATACTATTAGTACTGGGCTTTTGGGGGCTCTTTAATACTGGAAGGGGATCCCCCAGTACTAATAGGGATAAATAAATAAAACTAAGACATAAAATTTCAGGGTCATAGCGTGAGTGGTTCAGAGGTTATCAAAAAAGTAAAAAAGTAAAAAAGTCCAATGGGGCAATATTGCCCCTAGGCAAATAGGGTTATCCAATAAGCTCCATAAAATACTAATCCTGTATTTTCGAGAATTTATTTCGAGAATTTTGTTGTTAAGATACTTGACAAAATATGAAAAAAACGTTTTCCCTTATATTATGTTAAAATTATTGCGTCTGCATCTTAAAAGTGGAATTTAATCAATAATTTATGTAATATATTAATATTATGAAACTTATGTTACAGACAACAACCCCGGTGATATGTAGAAGTATATTTCTCTAATGTTACCATGTAGACGCAAAATAAAAAGATGTTCTCCAAGCAGAACACAAATAGTGGTCAGTCATTATGACAAACAAACTCTTGAAAAACCTATTGGAGGTCATCAGTGAAGGTCTTTCAGTTGTTTGAAGAATGTATCGAGTGGCAACCAGTAAATAGGGGATGGTCTTATAAATGAATAAATTCAATAAACAAGCAACAAGGAATTTAAAATTAAGTTACAATGTTTTTTAATTCTTACTATTCTCATTTATTTGAGGGAGGGAGAACAACTTCTCAGTTTGGCCTTACCTAAAGGGAATGTCCCTTTCCCAGCATAAGTGGTTTGTACATAAAAAGTTTTTTTTGTCTCAAAGTGGATATTAAATCTAAACAATACTGTATATGCCACCATGTAAAAATACTTCAGAAATGATGTCATAATTTATTTATAATCTTTATCTTGAATGTTTACAAATTAATATGCAAGTTTATATGTCAATCATTTCAGTTCAAAAAACTAAATCAAATGTAAACAACATGTCTCAAGAGTAATAAAGTGAAAAATAGTTCTTCTTCTTCACAAGTATTTTAATTGCAAATTGTAGGTAAATTCAGAGAATTTGATTTATGTTGCTATTAGTTATCTGGTGTATACTGAATTATTCAACCCACATTAGCTATTACTTTAATTCACAAAATTTTAGCATGTTTTTAATATGGTATATTTATTACATGAAAAATGATGCTTAAATGTTGTTTTAAATTATATATTTAATTAACACAAATTTTAAAAAACAGGTGTTGTTACACAGTACAACAATGCCTTACAGTATCTCACCGGTGGAATTAAAATGTCTTTGCTAGAAACAAATATAAAAGATTGGAAATTGAAAATTAAAAGCAACAAATTTATTTGCAATTTGTATTTGGAATTAAATCAATTTCATTTGATGTGGTATGATAAGATGAAAGAAACTGACAGCTTCCGGTTGAGTTGCACATTGAGGCACAGAGTTAGTTCAAAGTTTTTTAGCCTTGACAATGCTTACTGTACCAAAAATATCTTTTTTTTTTAAATGGGTGAATACTTTCAGTGAAAACATTCAGTCATAACATTTCTAAAATTGAATGTGTATTAAGGCTGGTATATATGCTACAGTATTTTCAAGATTTTCCTTACGTAGGTGTTTAAAAAAAAAAGTTCCCTAAAAGTTAACTTGTAAGTAAAAAAGACATCTAATAAATCCATTTGATTTTTCTATGATTTTTAGCATCTCTTTAACTGAGTTTTTTAAACATCAAATATTTCAACCACAGTTAGTTGATAAAAGTTCACGGCAAACATGCACAATAAAGAAAATTTAAAGTGACGATAAAAATATGTTGTAAATATAAAACTGGATGTATTTTAAATAAGAGTTACCAACGAAAAAGCAGCATTTTTACATAAGCTCTTGGATTAAAATAGTATAAGATTTTCTTCTTCCCTTCTCTTTAAAGGGGAACTGCAAAGCAGACAGGAAATGTTATCTAGAGTAAGTATTTTCATTTACATTTATTTTATTTTTATTTTCAATGTATGAGAAAAATAAATATTTAACTGATATTTAAGTTTTTGCTTCATTTTAACCCCTTAACAGTCCAATATTTTTCATGGAGCGGGATCTAAATGTGCAAACACTTTTTTCAGTATGGGTCCTAAATGTTCTATTGTTTTTGTGGTGGTGGGCTCTAAATGTCCTACTACTTTTAGAAAAAAGGCTTTTTAGACTAGTGAAGTAGAACACTAATTACATTTCTTCCGCCATTTTGTATCTGAAATTTGTCCGAAGTAAAGTGCTAGCATCTGTGTAAAATTGCACCAAATTTCTATTGATGTAGAATGTAGAACGTTTTATTACGGCGTAAAACAAACTCATTTAGACAGTAAGGTGATAAAACGTAATATTACGTCGCAGACATTTAAAGCCCGTTTTGGTTTTGCGTAATATTACGACGTGGACATTTTACATCCAATATGGGTTTGCTGTAACATTACGGTGCGGATATTTTAGGCCCATATTGGATTTCCGTAATATTACTAAGTAAGTGGATCTAGCCATAAGATACCCATGTTTTTTATTGTCGCACTACCCACTATAGTGTATGTCAACCAACCAAGGCCAAAGAGCTCAGTTTATTCAAGGTTTGAACTCAAGAGTTTTCCATCTCCTATATAGATTGCATTACAGGGATAAGAGTTCTATCTACCTCATATCAACAACCAACTAACAATAATTACAGACTTCACAGTAATTATATTGAACAAAATGCCAAAATATGTTATCAACATTAATTTGTGCCAGAATATAGTACACATATTGAGTCAATAAGTAGTCTAACATATATTAATGATGATAAAGTTTCCAAAGGTAATGGAGAATGAACCGGAAAAAATAAATAAATTTACATCAAGGAATCCTTGGATACTTCAGGACAGGAGCTCCTTTGGATCACAAAAATTAGTGCATTGTCTCATGACAAATAATCTGAAATTTGAAATAATAATGAAAATAATTTGAAACACCTAATTTATTCTCATTATTTCCAGAAATATAGTGTGTTGTAGTAGCCTGTCTAAATGGATCTTGTTTTGGTTTTATTTTCCTTTATGTAGTACTACTAGTAATACACACCAATACTTCTTTCTTCCTCTGGGTATATATTTTTTAAATTATATTTTGCCTTAATTGTTCAGAGCAAATACAGATATTGAAAACAATGGGTATGTGTAAAAAATTGGGTACCCAATGTTGGGTGTCTTGATTATTTAAGAATGAATCAACTAATGCTACACAATATCAATCAAGACAAATTGCATGACACCATTTGTCTCAATTGTTAGTGGTTAGGGTTGTTTCGGTCTTAAATAATCAAGACAACCCAACATTTTACACACACCCAATAATTAATTAGAAAACTGTTTCTCATAAAGTAACAACACCTTATAAATTATTTTATAATATTGAAGATGTCAACAGATTTGAAATAACAATAGTTTTGTCTTCCTAAAAATGCAATGAAATATAACAAATAACAAAATATAAACAGCAAAAAAATGTTAAAAAAATTAGAATCATTTGCTAGTCCACAAAAGCAATTGTGTTGCATGTTGAAGATGATAGCAATAATGATGTTAGTGTATTTTACTGACAGCAAAGTACAAGGATATCAAAGTTTATGGTTAAAAATTTGCACGAATATTGTTTATTAGAACCTTTCAATATGCAATACACTGTTTGATTTTGTTTAGAATCTTTCATTATATCTGTTTGAGCTTTTCATTATAATTTTGAACCAATATAATTTTATGTGATGTCAAAGTTTATAAATATAGATAATGATTGTTTCACTTGGTCCATTGTTGGTTTAAAAATATAGCAGTAGTTTTTCTAATTGTTAAATGTTATTTGATTGTTTTTATATTCCTCCAAGATCCATAAAAGAATTCTTCTAACTTGAACTAATAGTATCAAGCATTAGAAACACCATCTAAACATGACCCATTTAATGAGGAAATTTTTCTGTATGCTTTTTAAAATGGTAGGTGTACAGCAAAATGAATTGAAAAAAGGATTGAGTAGCTGAAACATAGGAGAAAGGTTCATTATTCAATTTCATTCACCGAACAGAAACTGAACCAAACAAAAATAATGAATGAATAATAAACCAAACAAAACATTCGTTATATATATTTATAAACTTTGATATCACATTATATTTAATTACAGTATATAGTCCAAAATTATAATGAAAATAGTTCAAACAAATACAACGAAAGATTAAAAAACAAAATTAAACAGTATAATGTATAATGAAAGTTTCAAAATAGTAACAAAAGGTCATGTAAATATTATGAAAATGGGCATTGTTTACTTATATGAAAATTATTTAAGAGTTTAATAAATAATAATAATAATAATAATAATAAATAAATTATAATTACAAATTGTTAAAGTTACATATATGTAGAAGTTGATATATGTTTTTACAAATCTGTCTTCCAGGATGAAAATGTAGTACATTATGGGGTGTTGAATGGTCACCTACTACCCAAGCACTTAAATTAAAAGCTTATACTTTCTATTCATAGTAATAACTTCATAAAATATTAAATAAAATATTATGATTGAAGAGACAAATTGTCGACAAATGTTTATTATTATTATTCCTTCTGATAAACAAATACAAGATGAAAAATAAAAATAAAAACAATTACAAGTTACAAAATAATTGAATTAACAATATATGTAAATATCAAATAATGAACTAGAACCCACAAAGTGCAATTATAAACCTTTGGACCAATTAACAGCAGTTTAATTTGACCTAACTGACTCCAGTTATAGAGTAGGATCTCTTAATAGTTAATATAGTTGCATTCAAGACAATACAAGTGATACTCAATGACAGAGTGTTCCTAAAGAATTGAGCACTGAAAATTGAAGCAAAATAATTGATGACTCCTAAGGAGGTATATAATGCTTTTATAAACTTTAAGCTTTATATGTGGGAGCTATTTATATATATGTTAGCCATCTCAAGTCGTTGCCTTTATTTGTGTACCTTCCTCTTTACAACATCTATCAATTTCTAAAAGAAACATTTTCACCGTCAATACATAGCTAATAATGGAAAATATACATCCAAGTACTGCCACTCAACCTATGAAAATACCAATCTCATCTGTTCAAAATTCAATCAATTAACCAATTGAACATTATATACAGTATACACTTCAATATTCCAATGTTTAAAACACCTTTACTAAATGAAAGAAATTGCCAATAACAACATGTGGTTGTCATTATTGTAGACTGTCTTTAATAAAAATAATGAGACCATAATGTAATATAATGCCTTTTTTATTTAGTTGCGAATTAGATTAAAGGTTTTGTTAAAGTGAGCAAAATACCACAGGTTCAAGAGTTCTTACAAATATTATTTACACTTCCTAGTTTTTTAAATTATCAGTGCCATATAGCATGCTGTTAATAGATCATCACAAACCTTGATTGCTGTGTTATGTTCAAATTGATACACTAAAGAAAGAATACAAGGAAATTACATAATTAATTTTTATTACTTGCATGTACAAATCAGCTTAACCCCTTAAGTGATACTTTTTGAACTTCCAGTTGATACCTTGTTTTTGGGGTTATTTTGCAAAAATGAAAACCTAACTTTTGGTTTGTTTATAATACCACGATATAAATCTGTGCTCAAATGAAAGATAATTTTAGAGTCTAATAGTACAGCAATGGGAAATACACAGACATAATATTACGACAGGAGTAAGATGGCAAAACAACCAAAAAATATGGAAGAAGCACTTAATTACAGTAAAGCATTCGACACTGTTGACTAAAACTTTGTTGAAAAAATTACATTCCTTTTACATACATTCTTTTTACACACGATTTATAGTTATTTAACAGATTGTAAACATGCAAATAGATGATAAAAAATCCATTAAAACCACAATAATGTTTTGAGTACCACAAGGAAGCATTAAATGTCTTTATATATGGATATCCCGAATAAATGGTTATTACTATTATTATTATTACACGGATTGGTGTAGTGCACAAGCCAGTCGAAATGTGGCATGTTGGCACCAGGCTTTCACCACGGGCCTTAAAATACATTGGGTAATAATTATAGGGTTAAAGGTCGTAACTGCCTTCCTAAATACAGACAAGCTTGTTCCGTCTAATACATGGCAGATGTTTGGCTGTACAAACCAGTGTAGCTGGAATGAGTGAGTAACTGTTCCGATAGAAACGTATTATATTATTATTATTAAGGGGTTAATAATCTTACATAATTTATTTATTTAATTATTTACCATACGTTTTCATTTCATGCTAACAAAACTTTACCTTAACTGAAGACTTGGGGTCCTTAATTTATCAGGGATGGCAGAGCTAAATTCCAAGCATGGTAAAATAAGATTGGGTGTTGGGAGGGAAGCTTAAAAAGACATAAAAGATGGAACAGGAAGTAACTACAAAAAGCAAACATAAATAAAAACAATAATAATGTCCCTGTTGATGTTCTTTGGTATCAGATTTCACTAGAAATCTTTCAACATGGGTATACATATTTGTTGAGAAATTTTCAGATTTTGAATTTGAATCTTTGGAAACCAAATTTACTCTTACATTACCTTAAAGGAAGAAATTTTTGTGATAAGAAAATTTGTGAATTTTGTGAATTTTCGCGAAATTAAGTTCCCATGAAAATTTCTTCATTGACCAATTAAATTCCCACAAAAATGTTTCAAAAACACCGATTCGTGAAATTAAATTCTCACAAATATTTTAAAAAAAATTATTTCCCATAAATTAAAAATTGAACCCTTAAATTTGTTATATTGTGTTGGCAAAAATGTATGGAAATGGGGAGGAGGAATGGAGCAAGTGAATATTAGTAAATATATTGAGGAGAATTATGTCATTATAATTATTATTGTAGATGAAATTTACGATAGTAACATAGAAAGAAAATAGATCTTGTAAACGTTTTTGTAATGCTTACCTTTTTATTTTATTTATATTTTTTAAGTAATAGCTCAATACTACCAGTGTTTCAAGGGAGGGAAACAATGTCGTCACTCACTTTTAAACTCTCCTGATTTTGAAAGTGGTTGAGATCCTGATGTTGTCAGTCATAGTTTTGCTATGCAAGATCTTAATTTTGCATATGAATGAATCTTAGATTCAGCCATTAACTGAATTAAATTCTCGTGAAAAATGGGCCATCGTCAAATTTGCAAAATTAAATTATCGTGAAAATTTCTTCCTTTAAGGTAAATAAATTTTTCAATTTCCTGGACAAGGGGTTACTAGAAATAAAGCTCTCTTTAAAAAGGTAAACTAAAATTTCTGAACTGAATCCCTAAATATAATTTTTTTTTTTAAAGAATTGCAAAAGACTTACTAAAAGAACTTGAATCTGTTGGTCTACAAACACCAGTTACAACATGTCTGCTATGCCCATCTATACACAAACATTCCCTGTTTTGATTTTTTGTGCAAGGCTTTATTTCAACTTCATTCATGCCACAAGGAGGAGAACACATTCTGCATACACTGAATGGACTGTGTGAAAATGTTCCTCGTTTACACGGTACACAAGATATGTCTAGTTGTCCATTGTATGATACAATGTTATTACACATGTGTGACATTGACATTCCAACAGGGCATTTAATACAGGGACGACACTCATACACTTTATCAACCTTTACAAGTATCTGTCCAAGAGGACACCAGAAGTGAGAAGCCTAAATAAATACAAATGAATAAGAAGGTCAAGAAAATACTAGGTAAAATGGTAGAACTGCTAAAACAATATTTTTAATTTTAAGAATTGACAAAAACAAGATCAGCTACAGGGACTGGTCACAGTTAAAGGCTGCAGCTCTGCAAACCATACACTTATTACCAGTTTATGCTAAATAGCTTTCTTGGACCTACCAAAAAACATCTTACATTATCATGAACTACATATATTCTATAATTATTTACAGTTTAATTGTGATATATTTTTCTGCGAGACATTCGCCACACATGTTCAATATTATAAAGAAATCTCCTTTTCTTTAAAAAAAAAATCAGCATAAAAGTAGATATTTTCTAAATCCTGTATTACCCTTTACCTAATGGTATTACTGTACCTGGGTTTATTTTGGAGAGTAAAAAATTATAAAACATTTTTTGTAACTTGTATAGCTAAAGGTTACGAAGTCCCCTCCACGTATAAATATTTTTATAAAACATACACCATGGCTTGAAACACCTTTCTTTCCTTTACAAAAGAGTGTTTGTGCAATTTAAAAAATAATTGTTGGGTTTGACAATTTAATGTTTACCATAATGTCTGGTGTATAAGTCAAGTTTTTGGACACAAAAAGGCTATAAATTTCCTACCCAACTTATATAACGGGTATACTTCTATAAATTTTTTTGAAGTTCATTTTTAGCTGCAGAAGACATGTTAAAAGCTTAACTCATTGGCCTTAATCAACGGCAATTTTTGTAGACATCTATGTCAGATTCATGATGAAGGCAAAGCTTTTAATATTTACTTGCTCTGGCGTGAACCTTCCATTCTAAAGTGCATGTATGTGGTGGCAGGAGGTTATAAACGTTTTCAATAACTTTATATAGTGATTTCTAGACATAAAATGTTTAATAGGGTAAGTATCTTTTGTATAACAAGTCTAAAAGAAAAAATACTGCAACTCTGTCAAACTAATGTTAAAACATGTTTTATTTGTTTTCCAATCCCAGTGCATTCCCAGCTTTCTATTATTAACAGGGTGATTCCCCGGTTATATCTTAAATTTCAGTGTCTGAATTCATAGAAACTATTATGATGCAAGTTCCCTCTTCACCACAGTAGTTAATAAAGTTTGCTTCATATTAAAAACTTTTCTTTAATATTTTAAAAAACGTTTGTGAGGGAGTGTTTATTCTTACAATATATTTCCTGCATGTGTTAAATGTTTCATAAATAAATCTTTTGTTTCAATTTTACAGTAGAATCATTAAAGTTTTTTCTTTCATGCATTTCATTGTTTCATTGTTACCAATAAAGAGAAAAGTGACAAGTAAGCACCACAATGTAATTTTCAAAGCATTTCCTTTTGTATCTATGTAGCACTAAATATGTGCCACAAACATAATTTTCAATGCATTTCCCTTCGTACCTTGTGCTAATAAGTGCCGGGAGAGTAATTTGAAAATCATTTCCCTTCGTAACTAGTGCCAAGAACGTAATATTCAAGACATTTCCTTTTGTATCTAGCACTAAATAAGTGCCACAAATGTAATTTTCAATGGATTTCCTTTTGTATCTAGTGCCACATAAATGCAGCAAACGAAATTTTCAAATAATTTCCCTTTGTATGCAGTGCTAAATAAGTTTCGAAAACATAATTTTCAATGCATTTCCCTTCATAACTGGTGCTAAATAAGTGCCACAAATGTAATTTAAAAAATAATTGCCCTTTGTATCTAGTGCTAAATAGGGGCCAAGAATGTAATTTTCAAAGTATTTCCCTTCATAACTAGTGCTAAATAAATAATTTTCCTTTGTATTTGTTAACCACTGTAGTGGGTATATTTTATGTGGCTAGCCTCATGTCTCATGTCATATATATATATAAGCTATGTAAGCTAAATTGTTCAGTAAAAATATGGTAAAAACATGGTAGTGAAACTACTCTTCTTGGAACTCAAAAGAGTAAAAAAAGAGTGTTTTGTGTCCTGTAATTTGTTAAGTGTTTCCTGGTGTAATGACTTCCGAAGAGAACGCAAGGTGTGAGTTTGTTCACAAGTGATGATAAAATATTTTGTTCACTGATGTCATAAGAATAACTTTGTTGACATACTTAAAATACCTCTGTCCATTGTAACGTAATAAAAATATATTATGGATGTGAAAATTCCATGTAAGGCAGTGGCCATAAATACCATATATTCTTTAGTGAGGCAAAGTAGTAAACCTTTTTTAACATGAAATTTGTGCAGTGTGGGAAAGAGGAACAAGTCATAAAAAAAAATATATATATATCTACAAAAATGGAGCATTATAATGACATAAACATTTTAAAATAACTAAAACTACTTAAACATTCAATTGGAATTTGATCATCACATGCTATTTTCTTATAATTTAAAACATTAAGACTAATTATTATTTAAAAATAATATACAAAAATTAATGATAATTATTAATTAATTTTTTAAACCTCTGGAGAAACTACAAACTTTTTCAGTTAATCAATAATTAAGAATTACCACACATATGTACGTCTACGTTTTTCTTAGAATTGATGACGATGAATCAGGCTTGGAAAAGAATTTTCTTTATTTCCAAGCCTGATGAATGGAAGTTTAAAAACTGTGACCTTATGATGGTTTCTGTTAGATAAAGCAATAAAAGGAAAATAAAACACAAGGAAAAATAATATTATTTTTATTTCTTGTTTCAAGTAAAATGTTATATTTATCACTAGAACTTTCAAATGATGTAAAAATTATTTTCCTAAAAATTTTCGAGAATGAGACTATTCATTATCCTTAATGCAAATTATGTTTTTCTTTTGAAAAAAAGAGGGGAAATTCAAGAAAGCAATTTAACATCAAGGTTTACATACTTACAGGATCAGAACTGAACAAATATATATATATACAAAAGATAATGGCACAGCATAACAATTTAAGTCCAATTAATAAAAAAACAATAATATTTTTACCTGAATATAAGGTAACAGCAACAGTAATACAAATGAAATCTTGGCCATTCTAAAAATGAATAGTTTATTATAGTCACTCACTCTTTTAAGTCTGTTAACAGTGGGATAATCTGTATTTATTTATTTATTTATACCAAACCAAAGAGAACATTCCAAAGCCAGGATTATTTTTAGAATTTAAAATTAGTTAATTATTTTTTACAATATTTTATATAAATAAAACCTGATAAAACTTTAAATAATGCTTATTATGGTTATATATTATTATGTTGTGATTAAAACAGGATGAGTAATAATAATGGTAGTTATATGAGAAGCTAGATGTCAGGAATGACTAATCATGATGAAAAGCTTAAAAACTTTATTGGAAAAAGTAAGTATTTTGCACACACACACACACACTAGACATAATTATTCAAATTTTAAAATTTTAAAAGCATGATTATATATATACTGTATATAATATATATGACAAACTAAACAAAAATATAAACAATTATCACACACATTTCCCTTTTTTTCTAATTTGGTTGAAATTTTCATACAATTTATTTACATAACACTGCAAAAATAAAACCTAGTGAAATTTTATCAATAAAGCCATCCTTAAATAATTGTCTGTTTCACGTAACTGACTAGAAAAATTTTAGGTCGGTATTTTCCTGAAAATCTCTGCAAATGTTTTATTTATTCAATGTTACCTGAGTCCTGAGTTGCAAATGCTCTTTTCCCGATCTGAACAATATTTTTATATATACTATATCTCAACCAAAGTGAAAAAAATAACAAAACATGTATCACATAACATTGCTTTTTTCTTTCCAAGATCATACTTCATTATATCGCATGTACTTCGCTGTGAATTTTTACTGTTCTTGTAGTAGCAATTTAAAATGTGGGTCACACAAATACAGATTAATAGTTATAATTTTCCTCCTTTGTGTGTTTAGAATAAGAACCATATCATTTTCTACAGTACAATCTACATACATATTCTATACGTATCTAAATCATGGAGAACTAAACATAATTTAAAATTTGTCATTCTGGAAAGCAGGCTTCTTCAAACAAAAGTAAATAAAGTTTTCAGTATGACCCCCCTGTAGTGTTAATGATATATTTTCTTCGAAAATGGTCACCTGCACAATTCATGTATAAAGTCTAAAAGTGGTTTCTATTCACTCTTCCATTAAATAAGAAATAAAAATGAAGTATCACAAGAAGTTTTAAATTATGTACAAAAACGTGAGACAAAACATTGAGATATAAATACAATATCTTTATATTTATATATTTGCATATCAAAGGAGCAGTACTGGCCACATATGGCTAAAAACGGTATTTAAAAAAATGTTTTTGTGGCCTTAGAAAATACTCATGAATATATTTGTACTGCTAATATACCGATTAAGTACCCGCAAATCTTTTTACACGGCTGATATTCTGGTCCTAGAAAATGATTGTGAATGCTTTTACATGACCGATATTTCAATTTTCCAGCCTTAGAAAATGTATGGGAATGCCTCTCCATGGCTGATAGTCAGATTTTAGGGCCATAGAAAACAATAATAAATGCTTCTTCACAGCCGATCTTCTGATTCTCTGGCCTTAGAATATAATCTTGAATGCTTTTTCACGGCTGATATTCTGATTTTCTGGTCTTACAAAATGAATGGGAATGCTTTTTCATGGCCGATATTTTGATTCTTTATAAAATGTTGCTTTACCGCAGTTTAATACATGCCACATAAAACATATTGTATGTAGAAACCAGGTACTGTATTACGTCTTTTACAGAAAAATAATTAAGTGTTTGCATGTGCGAGAAGTCAATACAATACCAACATCTGATAATACTTCATTTAGACACCTAAGCGGTGTTGCAAATAACGGTCACTCATCGGTCATTGCCGATCGTTTTAACAAGTTGATCGGACAAAAAATATGTCAAAATTGCTCAAATGACTGATCATTATTAATTGACAATCCAAGCTCTTGTTTTTTTACTTCCAAAATAATTGAAAACTGGTTATTCCTCTCTTAGAGTTGTGTAACTTTTCCCTAGCTGTTTGGTAAACATATGTCTGCATAAGTAGTGTACCATATTTGTTTATCAGACGACGTGTGCATAGATATGGTCAGCGGTCTTATATTCTATTTCATTTTAACAAGATTTCTTATTTATTTCCTTATGAATCCCCCTGAAGCAAAGAAAAATGTATTTGATTCTTTTAAGCATATTATAAACTTTCCAGGGGGTAGTACATTTAACTTAATCCTAAATTATCGTAGCGCTTAGTTAGGAACAAGATATCTGGATATTACATGTTAGTTTTTACTTTCTCTCTGCTTCAATTTTCAACAATAAAAACCATTAGTTATGAATTATTTATCTACACTTTACGCAATCCATGTTTTTCTATCAATTGATTCTTAATTGATTTTTAGTATTTTTTTTTTTTTCAACATCTATTCTTGTAACAAGTTATGCACGTGCATTTTAAAAAGATTCCCATAAGGCACACATTCTCCGTTGATGTTTTAATAACAGGGCATGTAATAATGTAACTATGAATAGTCTAGGTTTGTTTGAAATGTTTTTAGGATATCACAATAAGGAAATTGGCCTTATACTTTTTTTTAACACCACTAATTTGTTTTGTTATTTAAGCAAATAACTTAGAAAGCATGTCAGCTGGTAATGGTGTTGTAATAAAATAATAAAATCCATCTTAGCATACATCGCTTTGTTGTCAAAGACAATTAACAACAAATTTTGAGAGACCTAAGTGAAGCAGAAATCAAACCAGCGGCATAGATTGTCCTTCCTTCTAAGTTTTAGAGCCTTGGGAATTGGACAGGGGTCATAGATGGTCATTTAATCTACATGTTAGAGGCTTAGAAATTGAACTAACAGTAGTAGATTGTTGTTTAATCTACCTTTTAGAGCCTTAAAAATCGATTGGGGGTCGTAGATCGTCATTTAATCTACGTTTTAGAGGCTTAAAAATCGAACTAACAATCATAGATCATTGTTTAATCTAAGTTATTAAACTGGGAAGAATGGAATGTGAGGTGAAAAAGTATATTGTTGAAAGTTTATTTGGTTGTAAAATATAATAAAAAAAGAGGTGAGAAAAGAAAATTAATGTCTTCTGGTTTTATAGTACAATAAACCAGCGGCTGAATGGAAAATAAAATTTCATACTGTGCTATCTGTGCACGATTTTTAGAACAGGAACAATAAAATGTGTTAACATTTATCTTCTCCATTTATTACCTTCTTACAAATGTGAATATTAATGAAATAATGTTTACATATGATTGTTGTAGTGGAACAGATGGCTTTATCGTTTACATGGAACGTTAAAAAACTGTATAAATCAAATTTTTTCCTTGCATAAATTCATAAAAAAAATATTTTCTGACCGACTGACTCTAAAATTTTTTCATCATTCGGGTTACACGAAACAAACAATTATTTAAGGATGGCCTAACCACTCATAAAAATTCCACAAAATGTATATATCTAACTAAAACAAAATGCCAAACTAAAATAAACAAAACAAAATGCCAAACTGAAACAAAAATAAGAAATAAGTTGACAAGGGATGGAAATCTCATACGACTTGCCTGTTTTCAAAGGTTTACAAGAACTTAGACATCCCGAAATATAGCCTCATATTTTGCAGAACAAAACCGCTGGAATATACCGAAAAATAATGGTGGTAGCTAGCTAAAAGCCATGCAAGGATTGTACAGTTAAATAAATTAATATCAGTTGCTTCTATTATACTTTTATTACCTCCCATCCCATTATAAAAAAGATGATGAAAAAAAAAAACGTAATGCAATAACTTCAACCAAATTAAATAGGGTAGCTAGGGTTATTATATTTTATTCGCAGGGAGGCCCTACCTATTTTTTTGGCACATCCAGTGAGATGGGGTATTTATATTTCGGTTTTTTATCTTCACAAATATTTATTTATTATTTATTACCATAGTTAGCTAGCTACCTATATGGCTATATTTATTTTATCAGCTAGCTAGCTACTTACCTTTTGTTAGATATAAGCGAGCTAAACAACAACCACCATCAAAACTATAGCTACTATTTTCTCTTCATTAACATTACGCTGAGTCGGCTCATTATGGTGTTCATGTCATCGCACCTAAAATTATCGTACCACTGAAATGGCTGAGTCATCTTTGAAATCAAATTTCTTTCCTGAAGGTTTATAAATTGGGGGAAAGTCCCACTTCTCATTCTCAACTGAAAGACGCACCCACACACACACGTGGTATTATTATTATATTATTATGTAGTTTCGGTTTATAAAACTTAGTCATAGAAAAGCAAGTGGGATAATTTCTCGCTGTTTTGTTTTTGCTCAAGCCGAGCTATCTGGAAAGCAGACTTGCCGATCGTGTGATGACAGGGAGATGATAGCTGTAAAGCCGTCAAGACGATTTTAAACCAACACTATAAGTAAGTAAAAAGAGTCTAGGTAATTTTTATGGATATTGACAAGGTCAAAGAAGCAACAGGACACTCCACCACCACCAAAAGGTTAGCAACCCCACCACAAGGAAGGGGGCAAGAGAGAAGAAGAAGAAGTTTGGTTGTCGTTTTTGGGTCCATTGCTGCTCTGATCAAGAAATAATAATAATAATATATAGCTAATAATATTAGATATTTAAAAAGTGGCTAGGCCCAGAAAAATTCGCAAAAGATGAAGCTAGCTAGCTATATTTCATCTAGGTCTAGCTAAATAACTTGTATAATAAGTTATTAACAGGCTCTTGGAATTATTACTTCCATCCAAACGGAGGAGGCCAATGAAACAAAACAAAAATAATAAATAATAATAATAAAATAATAATAACATAATAATAATAACAGATATTTAGCTACCTAGCTAAAGAGGCTAGCTCTAGGCGTAGAGAAATGCACAAAAATATTCAGGGAATTATTTCTACTGGGAGGCCACTATAAAACAAAAATAAAATACAAGGTACCGTAGCGCTAGCTAGCTAAACCTAATGATTGCAGAAACAGTAATTAATTAATAAACAACTAATTTGTTATTATTGTTTCCTCCCTTTGTCATTTTGAGTTAAATTTTTTTATTTAATAATTAAAAATAAATGATCTCAAGGTTTAAATTTTTCTAAATATTCTCAAATAGAAGATTTGAGTTTTAACAAACTTCTTTTGCCAGTTTTTATCAAGTTTTCTCAATCTAAAAGGAGCAGCATAAGGCGGACCTCAAAAATATGTTGGGTTCGTGTCCTAAAAGTGGTAAAATTCGGGTCGGTCGGTCGGACAGTCTT
>JANTOQ010097045.1:0-10925 GCA_027564595.1 Bythotiara depressa | reverse complement strand
ACATTTTTACAGTTTTGAGTTAGGTTCATACCTCGAACACATTTTTACAGTTTTGAGTTAGGTTCATACCTCGAACACATTTTTACAGTTTTGAGTTAGGTTCATACCTCGAACAATAAATTTAAATAACCGCAGTATAAAGATATTAAAACTCATAAAATCTTCGCGCGACCAGCTAAAACAGAAATGCCACGCAAAATAATATCCAAGGTGCACATTCAGCGCCTTCCTGGTACGAATATGGCTAACTCGAACTTATTGAGTTATTGAGTACTTCAGTTAAGTCGAATATTCGTTAACTTGAACTAATTTGCTTGATCCCTTAGAAAAGTCTCAGAAATGGGACAAACATGGAATTTGAGTTGTTATGAAATGGAGAAAACAATGAAATAAGCTCACTTTTCCTTTTGTTTTCCAGGAAATTGCACTAGCAGGTATGATTCTACCGAGTTACCCCTCAACACGTAACCTAGACTAGAAGCGTAGTTCGTAAAATTTAATCTACACAGTAGTTGTGCTGGCCATAACGAATCGGAAAATACGACTAAACTAGTCTACACGTACCCCCGTTCTTCTTGTTCACTAGAAACTGAACAGAAAAGGGCCTAAATAGGAAAGGGATCCAAAAACGAAAAATTTGTCAAAAATGATTAAACCGTCTGCAGGAACGATATAAATTCATTTAATTAATCCTTTGTGTGCTTTACATTTTGAGAATACGCGTACAAATGTGATAGAACACGCTACAGCACACCGCAACACATGTACAGTGTTATTTACATTTATGTATGTACTCCAACCTACTGAACACGCGCAGAATGAATATCTTTAGGTAAATGAACAACTGCGCATGCGAATTCTTGTAAAAGACATGAAAAATTAAAGTTGACAGACAATAGCTTCGATCTGTCAGAACTTTGCAGCCATATTTTCATATCCACTTTGTTCTCACTTGTCATAAATATAGGCACGTGTTATTATTATAGTGATATCCAGCCTTCTTGTTGTTTCTGGTTTCAATGGGACATGGCACGCCATGAAAGATGGGGTTTGCGTATGAAAGTAAAAACAGATAACAACAAAAAGATTATGTGCTGTTTGGTTTAATCACTATACACAACACATTTAAACACCTCACGAGATTATATTTTATAGTTACGCGTATCATAGTATCGTGAGAAATATTACAAAATTTAAAAAATGCTTTCAAAGATATTATACGATCAAGATAAATTTTATATTTGTCTCAAAGTTTCACTTTTCGGATAGTTGTGATGCCCCATCTTAAAATTCACAGCATCTCGTGACGTTTTTCTTATGTTTTCTAATATTTTAGATTTTAGACATATTGTGAAATTTCTTAGTAGCATTTCTTTTTCGATTTCCCAACTTCTACTTTCGCAACAACAACGAATTTTTTAACATAGTACTTTCGTAATAATTTTGAAATTTGCATTTTTTATTTTACACTTCTAATTTATTTTTAAATCCTTATTACTTTGATATTTGATTATATACCGATTGATTACATTTAGTAATTTATTTCTTGTTTACACGATATCCGCTGTAATTTTAAACTTGAGTTTGGTGACGAAATGTCCCGCCAAAGATTATTAACCCTTTAATGCATAAGAATACCTCCTGGTTATATTAAACTTCCCATTGTAAACCTTCATAATTTTATTAGGAACCAGGGGGCCTTACCAGCTTTTACTAAATTTATTTAACATTATATTTCCAATAATCTACCCCTGGAAAGAGCAAAACAACAAAGGAATGAGCAATGATTTGATTCGTTTCCAAGGGTACCATGCATGAGATGTTTAACGATTAGTTATTAAATAAAAACATCTAACTGGAGTTTTTCTCGTCAAAATTCGTTGTGGAATATAAATTTATCTGCTGGAAGAAGGTATATATACTTATTGTAAAAGAACTATTAATAAACTTTATAATTCTATGAAACCCAAGGGGGTCTTACCACCTAATTTCCACAGATTAACCCCCTGGAAAACACAAAACAGCAAATAAATGAGTAATAACTTAATTAATATCCGGGGACAACGTCACTAAAGAGGAATAGTTGAAAGCAGCCAATGAAAGTGTTCTACGAAACAGGTGCTGTAGAGGTATGTCCATGATGGAAATTAAAACGGCGATTCTAGCGAAATTATGAATTTGGTCTTCCGGGCAAAATGAGCTGTTTCCAAAGCAAAGACAAGATTTTCCTTTCCTAGCGAAAAACGAGATGGTTTCTCCTAGAACAGTTCATTTTGCCAGGAAGTTAGAAAATTAACAACTATAGAACAGCTAATTTACCTGGAAAAATACAATTGTTTCTTAAACCAGCTCAATTTGTCAGGAAAGGAAATCTGGACATTAAAATAGCTCATTTCCTAGAAAAGAGAGGTGTTCTAACAAAAATAGCCACTCTTCCTGGAAAAAAGAGGAGTCCCAAGACAAATAGGATCTCTTTCTTTGAAAATAAAAAGTGCCCGTGGGAGACCTCAATTTTTCTTTTCATTTGATCCAATAACGTACTACTTGTCAGTTAAGAACACCTATTTACTTAAGTAACGCATTACTTGGCAGTTAGGAACACCTGCTTACTTAAGTAACGTACTACTTGGCAGTTAGGAACACCTGCTTACTTAAGTAGTAACAGTTCTGCTGGCTGATTCTGAATTGACTATTTTTTTCGTCTTTTTTTTCGTGAGGATTGACAATGACCATTGTCAATGATCACTATTAATTTTTGCTCTTTTTTTCTAAGCTTTCACCCCAGAGAGCTTTACAAACATTCGCATTTCACAATATTGCACCATAGTAGCACATTGCATTACAAGCATCACTTGCACCATAGGAGCACATTGCATTACAAGCATCACGAGGACGACATCTTCGCAAAATGTATATGTCATGTTTATATATTTGCATGAGACACAAGTGCTCTGCACTGTGCCGTGGATATATTTGCGCGAGACACAAGTAATCTGTACTGTGCTGTGGATGGGACTTGAGCTCGTAACCTCTAGATTGCAAGTCCAACTCGCTAACCACTGTTACAGCTCCATAATTGCATAATTGTAAACAAACTCTTTAGTTTTTAAATTTGTTTTTAAACACGACTGAAACTTATTTCTCGAATCTGTTCTATTTTTATTTCAATAGAACTCTTGACTCCAATCGTTAATTTGTGTGATGTAAATTAATATCAGTGATGAAGAGCAATATGTTTTTAATGATCTCCTTCAATTATCAGGTAAATGATACCGCCCGCCACAACGTTTCGCTTTAGATTTCCAGTAATTCTTATATACATTGTCAGTTTAGCGCAAGCAAGACTGGAGAACTGAAAATGAATTTCTTTTTAAAGGATGGATTTCATGAATAGATATGCTAATATTTATGTTTTTCTCAATTGAAAAATCTTGTCGAATAAAAACCTTCCAAATCCTGATTTAAAAGAAAGTATATATATATAAGTTAAAAGAAAAAACTTGTAAATTGTCTTAAGAGAAATGTCTAGAACCTTTTTTATTATTTGCATTTTAACTAAGCTGGTCTATAGTCATTAGTTTTAGCAAGGCCCTTTTTTAGTTTTTCCATTAGCGGTTCCAAAAAAGGCCTGGGAACAAGTTTGATAAAAATAAGAGCTACCAGTAGGAATTTTTTTCCGTTGTTTGTTTCCGCCGTCCTTCATAGCAAAAAGGAAAAAAAGCTCTGGGGACGAGGGTGGTTTTATTCCTAAAACAGTCCCCTAGCTTCGATTGTACGCTGAAAAATACGAAGTTTCGCTTTTCGTTTCGTATTCCATAAAAGCTCACAAAAATAAATTCCAAATATATAAATATAAAACCCTAAATGACACATTTATTTATTTATTTATTTATTTATTTATTTATTTAGGAATCATAAACTAGTTTCTAGTATTTTGCTAAATAACCAGGACCAGAATTACGAATATGAAAGCGAGGTTGTGCGTGCGGCTTAAAATATTTTTTCCATATATTCCGATATACCGGTTTTCCCGATTTATAAAGAAAGGGACTTCCATCTAAAGAAATCAGGGCCGTAGCTAGCGGTGGGGCGGGGTGGGATGGGATGGGGTGGGGTGGGGTGGGGTGGGGTGGGGTGGGGTGGGGTGGGGTGGAGCATTAAATAGGAATCTCCCCAAATCGCTTGGTTAAGTTTGTTTTCCTTGACGTGGATTTTCTTCGAAATAAAAGTGGAGACAATATGTTACTATTAATGCTATAATTAAGCATTATTCTGCCCAGAGGCTACGCTGTCTTAACAGAGGTCTATATTATTTCGGGGCCCGAAATATTTTTAACTACCTGGTCAGGACATAGATAGAAATATAAAAAAGATATTAAAGATATAAATAAGAATGCTGTTGCTTGATTCATTATCATATCTTTATAAATACACAGCTAGAGGTATGGATGGTACCTGTATAAAATAGAATAAATAGCTGCTTCACAGCTAGAGGTATGGATGGTACCTGTAAAAGATAGAATAAATAGCTGCTTCGGTTATATACAGAAATACAGCTATCGCACTTAATTTTGAATATTTTTTCCGTTTCTGCAACATTTTAAAACCGACAGAATATTTGAATTCAAATATGGAAAAATATGAAGACGTTGACCATATGAGGTATGGAGAAATATGAAGACGTTGACCATATAAGGTATGGAAAAATATGAAGACGTTGACCATATAAGGTAATCTCTACCCCTCCAATACTTATCAAGGTGTTTTTATTTTTCCAGATTTGAAAACGCCATAAAAATTATTTCCAGTACAGATATGCCTACTGCCGTCAGTTTTAATGTTGCAGAAACAGAAGGAATATTCAAAATGGTAGCCTCTTAAGCGCGATAAGTGTATTTACTATACCCGGTGGGCACATCATGGTCACACGACGTTGAAACAACGCTGTAACAACGTCTGTAACGTTTATTCGACGTTGTAAGGACGATGTTTGACCGTGATGTGTCCACTGGGTAGATAGTATGACAAATACAACAATTAGAAAAAAAACCCACATAAATAATAAATAGAAGACCAGAAAACTCTAATAGTCTAGAAAATACTAATGTTAGCAAATCAAGAAATCTTCCGGTATCCAAATGAAGGCAAATAAGTTGAGATGTATCAACTCTTCTGCTTTCTCATTGTTAAAAAGGCCCTGGGAACAAAGTTGGGAATGACTTTCATCATTCCTATTAGACTAGAAAAAGTCGTTCTTAAATAGTCCGGTGATGCGAGGGCGTGGCGCGAAAGAAGTTTCTTCCAAGGGGTCCGCGCGCTTAAGTGCCGTAAATCCCATTTTCATTCCGATTTCCCGAAGTTTCTTTGGAACGCCTAAGCTAGGCTACATTCCTACTCGAAATAGAGTCAATCAACGAAGAAAAACAATCTACGACTGGTATCCTCTGCTGGGATCGGCAAACTTACACCAATCGCAAGCCTTTGTAACTAAACGTTTTGAGGGTTTGGAGTAGAGTTTAGTACTGAAAGATTCAAAAGCAGCAAACAGAGCTGTTCTAAATAAATAGATGATCTTAATTACCAGGAAGTCAACAAGTCCTCTAAAACAAAATTTATGATAATCATAAACTATTAAAATGTTGCTATTTTTATGATATCATTAATATTGGACTGGGTCAGGGTTATGGCATTTTTTAAATTTAATTTCTTCCATCCTAATCCCGTACCACCAACCCTAAATAGTGAGTTATATATAAAGGTATCGCTTACTTTGTGCTTGTGGCGCACTAACAATGATTTAAAAGTTACATTTTAAGAGTTAATTATAATTCACAACGGTATAATTAACGAATAAAAAGCTACATTTTAATAGTTTATGATTATCATAAATTTTGTTTGGGAGGATAGGTTGGGGAAGAACGTTTTCAGAAAATAGTTGACGTTTCCTTAGTTTCCTCTTTTTTCAAGGAAGTTCAGTTGTTTCTTTTAGAACAGCACTTTTTGCCAAGAGGACCATAAACGAATGAAACCAACAGAACGAAAAAACTGAAATTTGAACAATTTGTGGAACTTTCTCCTTGTAAATATAAGAGTTTTTACTTTTTTCAATTTTTTGCCAGTAAGCTACTATTCTTTGCTTTTATTAACACCCAGGTATCATTAAAAAGGATACAAAGTTTAGGCTACGGTTTAGAGTTTACCTGATAATTTCAATGCATATAAGAGGTTCAAAGAATTGTAAGTATTAGTAATTCAACTATTATCTCAAGTACTTCATCTGTTGATCAGGGTTTCTTCATAAATTACGCAATAACCCATTGTCTGCAAAGACATGAACGATTAATAAGGCGTCGCATGTTTCATTGTCTAATTTATATTTCCCTGAGTTATAGTGCTAATAAATATAAAGTCTATGAGAAAAATAAATATTAAATATTAAAATAACAATATAAACGGTCAAATAAAATAACTCTTATCTATATTCTGTAAGAAATTCTTTTTGTCTTCTTTATTGCGTAAGAAGGTTTTGTGTGTGTGTTTTAGTTAATGTGCTAACGTATAAAGTTCATTCTATGGTTATTCAGATGACGTTTTGAAATTGGAAACCCGATTGTCTGGTTTATATCGTTGCTTCTGATACCTCATCCTCTAATTGGCGCAAGATCTCATCAATATTGTATTCGCTAGCCACAAATCTTCTTTGCCTTTTCTCGTTCTGTTTTATAAGCTGGTGTTGCGCATTCTGAAAATAAATACATAAATAAATTACGATTTATTTAATTTATTTTGATCTGAAAAAGATAAAAGATAAAATATAAATAATATAAGTAACAGATTGTACATTTTGCAGACCGAACGTCCGCAGGTTCAATACAGGGTCGGATCTAGCCTAGTTCTCATACTCGTATCTTAATCGTTTTCACTCCGGCGACGAAAAAGAGTGAAGCACTTCCCCCGGAATAAAGAAGTTCTCCCTTGCTTTCACACTCGTAAACCTTGATCAGTATTGAGGTGCCCTACGAGAACGGCTATATCTAATCTACGTCGGATCTAGGGAAGTCTAATATCAAATTTGGGTGATCTCTAAATTGGGATAAGAAAATATTATACAAAACGTGATTATAGTCTACTTAACAAAGATTTCTGAGATCCGAGTCTACAATACGTTCCTAATACCTTTTACTGTCAATGCACGTGTTTAATTTACCGGAAGCGGACGTATTTGTGAATAGTGAATAAAGCGGCTAAAAAGAAATCTTACAAGTACACTCAAACCATCGTGGTCTTAATCATAATAGGAAAACAAAACAAAAGAAACAATAATTAAACCAAGAAAATAACAAAGAAAATGTCACCTTGATACGTTTGCATGGACGCCATCTTGTTCCAGAACATGCAGCTTGTGGTTTAGTCGATACTTCATCAAGAAGATTCAACAAGATGAAGATACATACAGCAATACAAACAGTCTTCATATTGATAAACTTTAACTTCCTTAAAAAGTTTGAGAAATACTTTTGTCTTTCTATGTAGGACGGCTTGAAGTCTGTTCTGTGAGAAGAATTCGTCCTTACTGCGAAACAAGACGCTCATAGCGCCTTTTATACGATTGAGTAAATTTCTCGCCTATTGTTTGGGTTTTTCGCCGGGTTAATTTTGTTCTTTTGTTCGGTGGTTACTAAAAAGATCGTCATTAAGTTTGTTTATTTAATATTTATTGAGTATTCTCTGGTTCATTATGGTTGTGTTTGTTTACGACGATGAGACATCGCGACATCTTTCTGACACAACGAAAAACAAAGCCAAACAAACAAACTCGTTTGGAACTACAAATGTTTTGCGTCAAGGAGGGCGTTATCAAAGCGTAACTTAATCAAGTGACATATCTCTTCAAAAGATTTTTGGGACGTTTAATAATGTAAATTAATCGAGAATAATGTTAAATTTTTAATTGTTTTTATTAAAACTACCAGGCGCAACTGTTTTATCTTTTGTCTTTTAACAATTCCAAATATGACATTACACCATTATTTCTATTCAACTTTGTGTAAAATAGATTTCAAATTCCTCGATGATAAATGGACATGTCAGAAGCCTACTCTGGACATGTCAGAATCGTATAGCAAATCGTTTATAATTTTTTGTAATTTTTTAATTCCAATCCAGAGGTTACGAGTATTTATCCTACTCCTGACGTCATTGTGTGCACCACAAGTGATGCCTGTGATGCAAGACGAATATTCTCCTGTGATGCAGTATTGTGAAATATGAATGTTTGTAAAGCTCTCTGAGCTGAAAGCTTAGGCGGGTTATGACAAATTTGAAATTAAGAAGGTATTGAGTGGTTATTTTTGATCGAGAGATTTGAATTTCGCCTCCGTGTTCATAAAATTCAGCGTATATTTTTAGAGGAATTTGGGAAAGATCTCTTCAGATCGTTAAGTTGAAAAAATCTCCACGTTTAATTTCATTTTCGTTTGAATGTTTATCTTTTCACATTCTGTATAATAAAGAATTAGAGAGCATTAATATAAGCTATCCCTAATATCTTTTTTGTTTCGGAAACATAGGAAACTCGGTTTTAGTTGGTGATCAATTGACCAAATGCATTAAGAAATCAAACAGAATTTGTCATGTATGCAATCCAATGTTTGGTTTATTTTTAACAGGTTTTTTCCAAGATAATAGATAATCCAAACGTGATACAACAAGCCCCGAAACACTAAATGCTTTTACGTGATATTTTTAGAACATTTGCAGCATTTATTGTATTTCATTCATTTGATTTTATATATTGCTACCATTTTTAAATTAGAATTATCCATGACGTCAACACTTTTGATTGAAAACGTCATCATATTATTTCTTCTATTATTTCCACTGGAATGAAACTTTGTGTTTTCGCTTGTTATAGAAGCGATAACGACTTCTCGTGTTCTTATTGTTTCTTTATAACCTTTTAAAAGAATATTTCTTTAAATAAACAGGTCTAACATGTATTTAACCCTTTCCTTTAATGTATTTAATCCTTTCCTTTAATTATTTTCCTTTAATGCATCAGCATACCACCTGGTTATATTAAACATCCAATTGGAAAACTTTATAATTTTTTGAGGAATCAGTTTTTACCAAATTTATTTTATGTTATATTTCCCATAATTTACCCCCTGGAAAAAACAAAATAGCAAAGAAATGATCGATGATTTGATTTCTTTCCGGGGACACTGTGCATTAAAGGGTTAACAGTATTTTTAAAGCTTAATTTCCACTTGTTACTTTTTCGCACGCATTTTGCAGCAAGAACGTCCTTTTCTCGATTCTGATTGGCTTAGCAGAAAAAGTGATAAAAAAAGTAGGATTAATTCAATCTATTTTTCAGATCGCGCGATCGATTTTGAGCAAAGAACAAATAACTGCGGGACAATCGCGATAAAAGTAGCAAGTGGAAATTAAGCTTTAGAGACTGATTTCCATTTTCTGACAATTAAATAAAAATAAACGATCGTGATTGACGGATAGAAAAAAAAGACAGAAGTTTAAAAAGTTGAAAATATTTAACTATATTCAATGACAAACATTTTCAGTGAGTTGAAATCTAACTTATTTTGATATTTAGGCTCAAACGTTTAGTCGAAGATACTCCTCAAATTGAAACTTTTACTCGAAGATACTCTTCAAAATGAAACTTTTACTCGAAGATACCCTTCAAAATGTATTTCTGAATATAGCTAAAACTTTTAATTTGGGGTACAATTTGTTAAAAATATCTGATAGAAAATAAAACATTTATGAAGACGCTAAACTTTCCCGTCAATCTTAACTTAAAGATGTTTGTCATGGCGTCTCCGTACCCCCTGAAGAAACCACTATATTAAAATGAAGAAACCACTATATTAAAATGAAGAAACCACTTATTAAAATGAAGAAACCACTATATTAAAACAAAGAAACCGCTTATTAAAACGAAGGAACCACTTATTAAAATGAAGAAACCACTATATTAAAATGAAGAAACCACTTATTAAAATGAAGAAACCACTATATTAAAATGAAGAAACGGAGTGAAACGAAGATCATATAGCGAAGCTATCAAATAGTTACATATTAATTTAGGAAGTTTTCCGTTCAAAAATATTTAAAATATTAGTTTGAAATGAAAGTGCGTGCAGATATTTCATTCAGACTACAGTTAGTTCTTTTGGGTAACCCCTTTTGCGCATTCCGTTAATTATAGTCTACAAATTTCAATAACGTCGATTACAGGCTTCACATTTGGATAGGGACAAGTGGAAGAGGTCCGATAAAAATAAAACCAAATATTAAAAAACAAACAAAAAACAACATGATTCTCGATATGGAAAGTACTTGCAGCAGCTGGTCTTGTCGAGATAAATTTAATACTGCAGCAGCTGGGTGTATTGACATACATTCGTTTGGCTAACCATTTTCGTAAAAATTGTTGCTCTCAAGCATGTCGTAATATCGCATAATTAGGCACTGAGAAACATAAAAGAGACAGGGTGACTAGCTAAAACGAGTCTAGCTACGGTGCCTAAATTGATAAAATGTCGGCCACCATGAGACGAAGAAAGTTTTTTGTTCTAGATCGCCGAAAACAGTCATAAACCGTATTGTTTTGACATTTTAAACTTAATTAAAAACATCAGATTTACACCAATCTATCTGTATTTCTTTAACATTGAGACGCCGATCAGTTCTGGGACTCTGTATTTTCCTTCGCATGACTATAATTATTGTTATGCGGCTTTAGCCGACATAACTATAGTCTGGGCTCCGTTTTCCGTTTTCCCCGAGTCCAGGCTATACATGCGCGAATCTATCTTTTAAATTCGGCCTAGTGAAAACGTGTTCTTAAAAATTTACCGTGGCAAGTTCTTGTTTTTTTACTTTTAGGAAAGTCAGTG
>JANTOQ010096934.1:1758-16425 GCA_027564595.1 Bythotiara depressa | reverse complement strand
TCATGTCTATTGTGATCGAAGAATGAAATAGAAGTTTTAAACTTTCCTTTGTTAATCATGGCGAAACATTACCGATCTTTCATGTGCACGGCCTATGATGCTACGTCTAAGCGTAGTTATCAGACCAAGTTAACCTCCCCCATTCTTCCTTTCTTCTTTCATTTGTATCTCTAATTTGGTATAGGGAGAAATTTAACTGGTTTGTAGCTTTGCGTGCCTTTTCTCCAAGTTGGTGCTCTGCCCTAGCATACAAAATATGAATATATCTGTTTATGATATTAAAATCAATTTTTTTTGTTTGCCGAACGAGACAAAAATGTATCAATGTAGAGAATGAATCTCTAGCAAACCTTCTCAAAAAATGAAATATGAAAAACCATTTCTGTAGTTATGTCTTTACATCCACATAAGACTAGATAGTCATCGACCTACAAGCACACAGGACTTGTTGGGTGCACATTGAAGTAAGGTTGACATAAAATAGACATTCATCAGGCACTAACAAACCTTTTCATCCTGAAGTCCTTTGAAATTATGATTGGTATCATAAACAATGTTGCTTGCCGTTAAATTTGCTGTGTATGTTGTCATAATGATTGTAGTAGCAGTTGCATAGCAAATGGAAACAATACGAGCTGACCAATATCTTGGTGTTTTTCCTCCTAAGTCTCTCTGATAAACTAACCCTGATACGTATGAGAAAGTTTCCCTAGCAGGATAACGTCTTTTTCCCAAGATGCAAAAATGTATGTTTTCGTATACGAATAAAATTATTAAAAGCGTGACGAAAGAAATTAAAAGAGCTATCAGTAAATCAGCTTGTAGCGAATCTAAAAACTTCCAGTTCAAGAAAGCAAGTGCATTCCGTCCTTTTCTTTGAATAATACCCATGTTAGTATTGAAAATAGGATAACCAAAGTCAATGACACGTAATCTAGCTTCCGATGCAGTCAATATTTGCAGTACAATGTCAGCTTTCCCAATAATAATGTCGTTCACTAATCCATTCCAAGTTCCATTTGAGTATCCTCCCCAATTTCCATCTTCAGTTATATAAATTTCGAAATCTGCATTAATATAAGGTATAATTGACATGAAAATGCTAATGATAAAACCAGTACAGCAAGAATTTCGCCAAGTTGTTGTTTCATTCGTCACATTTGGTATCCTGCATGGTAACGAGTGCTCACAAGAATTATCTTCTGGAGAAGGAAACGTTTCTTGGATATGGGGAGGAAAGATGACACTTGCTATTTTCAAGATCCGTCTCGCAGCATAGTGTTGTTGTTGTAATTTACAAGATGATCTTCCACTCCTGTGTTTAACTCCATATGAGGAAGAGAAAATGTCTGAAACACTGGATATGAACCATTGATTTGTTTTTTCACTGCTATTACTAAAGAAAAAATGAAATTATATGGTAAATGCTAGTGGTTTGGTACCTTGCATGGTAGTTTAAATCTACAATTATCGCATTATTTCATAGGTCGTTAATTAGCTTATTCCGATTTTGTTTCCATGTCAAAAGTTTGATATTTTAACTATTTACTTACTCCCATATTAATGAAAGTAAGTATCAAATGCCTAGACCCCCCAATGCCTACAAAGCCGTCAACAATCTAGTTACCCATTTTAAGTTCCATTTTTGCTAATTCAGAAAAGAAGAATGCGGTAGATGGTAAGAAACCAAGTTCTTGAATCCAGCTGATTATTTTTGCATAGTAATGACACAACTGACTTATTTCCATCCGCCTCTCTATCAAGGTGCTCTTTTGTAGTTACCTGGGAGAAACCCAATTCTTGAAACCATTTGGCGTGACTCTGGTTGCGACCTAATTCCTAAAATTAATGATGCGTTAAAAGGTTTATTATTTTTTAAACCAATCACCGTTCACTTATTAAAAACTTACCGGTGTTGAATTAACTAATAATATATAAAGAAATGTTTGGGGAAACGTCTAAACTGTATTTCCTCAAGTTCACGACCTAAACATCCAACAGAGATGTTCTAAAGAATAAACTCATAAATAAAGGAATTCGTGGTTTTTGATTTGCGCATAGACAAAACAATAGTGGTATGGCGCATGTGATAACCGATAGACCCAGAGAAAATGTTTGTGAATGTTACTAAACATTTTATAATTCTGCACTTAAATTGGCCTGCATGTGACAAAGGTTGCACTCAACAATATGAACTCCCCTGGAATAGCCTTGTAGGTCGCTCACAAAACGTAATTTTTGCAAAATATTTTATCTGTTATTATGTTTCTCCCAGTTTTTAAGATGAGCCGCTTCTTGTTCCGTATTAAAAACATCGGCAAACCCGTCACAAAACCCTAGAAACAACTAATCCTAAGGATAGCGATGAATGCCTCCTTGACCAACCGTTCTGAACAACTATGGCAACTTCAGTAACCAACTACCTGAAATCTGCAGGTCTTAAGCTTAGGGGAAACGAGCAACATTTCTCTTGCATGCGCGAACCAGAATTGCAGCTTGAAGCATATCCACTCGAGCATGAAATGAAACAAGTTTAAACTAGAATTTGTTGCACGGGAGCAGCGATTTTATTTGCTGCTGCTCCTCTGCAACGTTTTTTGTGTGATGCAGGAGGTGATTAAAAACGATTGCCTCGTTTGCCATGTACTGCAGTACATTTGCTGAAACATTAAACATTTTAACCAATAAGCTTGTTTGTTTTTATAGACCGAATGTTTTGAGACAATTTCACAATGGTGCCTGGGAGTATGGACGATGCGTGCAAAACAAAACTGTCAGATGAAGAAGACTTAATCAGATTTCATAAAGAAAACGTATTGCTTTGGAATTCTGAAGATCCATATTATAAGAACAAAGTAAAAAGAGGAATAGTGAAACATAAACTCATTCCTCGGAAATACTTCTTCTCTCCTAGCAAATGTTTGTTGAGAGAAGCAAAAGAAAATCAAGAATGGTGTCACTCCTAAGAAGCTTTGGAAATGTAATGATGAGTTGTCATTCGTATAAGATGATTTATTTAAGGTAACCAAGAAAAGGGTTGTATTTGAAACCGAAGAGCAATTAATTAAAGAGTACCTAATAAAGGTTTATCAAAATAATTCAACGTTATGGAGCCATAACATACCTGATACCGCGATCGAAGCCTGTGAGAAGCTTTGTACGAGAAGCAGGAAGAAGAATCTGCCGTAAAAATAATGACATAAATATTTTGACAAGTTCAAAAGAGAAAAAACAAAGACACGAGTCTTCAAGATCATCTGGATATAGTACTGCTGAAGTTTATATACCAACATGGAAGTTTTTGAAGCAAATTAAATTTGTTGATAGTAGGTGAGTCGCTTAACACATTGGAGAAAATGCAACCAACCGAAAAAGCCAAAAATGTCAATGCCAGGAGAAAGCAGCAGAAAGCCTAAGTTGAGCTCTGGAAAGCTCTTATTGCATCGTTGAATCTGCAAATTAACACGAATGCTAATACTAGTGTCGTTCAAAATACAAGGCTAGGTGCAAGCTTGTTTGGAAAGTTTTGCAGATAGCCTTTTGTAGTGTGATCAGGGAGATTAGACTAAGTTGAGGAAGAATGTTCTCGACTCGTTTCATGAATATGAACACGAGAAAGCAAGCTGTTTTTCAGGATCTACGAACAGTTCCTTTTCATTCCACACACCCAACACACAACATTTTTAAGTATTCACAACATTTACAGTATTCACAGCAACAAAGTAACATCGACTTATTTTAAATAACATACAGTGGATCGTTGTTTTGGACCTTTGAGAATTATACATATATTAAATATTTGTCATTCTTAGATAGAAAGATCATCTTTAAATAGAGCATGGTAAGCACTCTGTTCTTCTCTCTGTTGCAACCAGGGTCTCACCCACACTCTCCTTCTTTTTCATCATTTATAACATCTTCATTTTCTTCTTCATCTAAGACAAGAACTATAACTGCGATTTGTTTGGTCCTATCCACCATTTTAAACGGAGGAAAACAAATGCTTCGCCTGTTTGGCGCAGAGATATGGCACACGGATAGATTTTCAGGAACATTCAATATACAAAATTGCTTTGCATGCGGGAGTACAATATTGCTGGAGGCCCTTGAGCTTAAAAATTTAATTTTTGTTTCTGTTTTTTGTTTAAAACATTGGGCATCACTTGATGAATACTAATTTTGTGAAAATGATATCAATGAATATTAAGTCAATAGTAAAAGGCAGGTGAAAAAGACTGAAGTGAAACATGAAACTTTTAGGTACTGAATAATTAAGAAAATTTATATAGATAATGATGTCTAAGTGGTCGATCAAAGTATCCTACTGTCTATTTTTTCGAGAGCAGTTTTATCTACCATAGTATACTGAGAAAAGGCGCAAAAATAATCAAAAATAGTTTCATAGTTGATTTAAAATCTTATGATCTTAGGTACTTTTATTCTCCTCAACCATTTTGTTCACCTCAATACCATTTTGTTCACCTGAATATTAATAGCCTTTTGCCTAAAATTAATGAACTTCGTTTGATTGCCCACAAAGTAAAAAACCAGATATAATAGGCCTTGTCGAATCTAAACCCGATAACCCGGTCCTGGATTGGGAAATTATTATTGAATATAATACTATAGGATAGAAATAGACATGTAGTTGCATGTTACATTAGAAATGATGACTTTTCTAATGATATAAAAATATATCCTTAGACATTTTGCTATCAAATTCAAAGCCAATCGTACTAGGCATTTTGTATAGACAATCAATCAAATTTTCTTAATAATCTCTCTGCTGCATTCTCCAATTGTGAGAAATTTGATAATCAAGAGGTTTATATACTTGGTAATTTCAACTTTAATATAAACTATAGAGGAAAACATGTCCCAAATGTTATAAAAACATATAGAGAATTTTGCGTACTACATGGTCTAAAACAGGTCTTAGATGAACCCACTAGAATAACACAACACTCATCATCTTTAATAGACCATATCTTAACAAACTCAGTGGAAACACTTTCTCAAAGTGGTGTTATTAATATAGGCTTTTCAGATCATCAAATGATATACTTTACAAGGAAAATCAAGAGGCCAAGTTTAAACTGTAAAACATACATAAAAAGTAGATCTCTTAAACACTATACAAAAGATACTTTATTAGAAAGATTAACAACAACTCAATTCCCGAATTATCTAACATATGAAGACGTTAATATGGCATATAATGACTTCATTAATAAAATAACTAACATAATTGATAAACTAGCTCCAACAAAGGAAATTTGTATAAAAAACAATACAGCTGAATGGATTGATGAAAAGATTATTGACGGAATCAGAATACGGGACAAGTGCTTTCGAAAATATAAAAAAGCAAGATTACATGAAGATTATTAAAAGTACAGAAGAACAAGAAACAAATTACAAGAAAAAACAAAGAAAAATAAAGAAAAAGAAAAGAAACATTAAAAACAAAATAAATGAAAATATAGCTAAACCAAAAGATTTATGGAAATGTTTAAAATCTTTAGGGTTACCATCTAAAAAATAGAGGACACCCTTAATAGAAATTGTAATTTTTTGTGTGATTGGTTTGTAGAAAATAAATTAAGTATTCATTTTCGTGAAGATAAAACTAAATGTATAGTTTTTGGAACAAAAAAACGGTTAAAAATATTGGATGGGTTAGACACAAGGCGCGGGATGTTAAAATTAAGCAATATACCAGTGTAATATATCCCGAGTGTATACTAGATGACTGCCTCTCTGGAGAATCCATGGCTTCTAAAGTGTTAGGTAAAATTAATAGTAGATTGAAATTTCTTTACAGAAAACAATTATGTTTAGATTTCAATATACGCAGAACTATTTGCAATACTCTCATCCAACCACATTTTGATTATACATGTTAAGCATGGTATCCGCATTAAAAAAAAGCGTTATAAAAAGATACAAACCGCTCAAAACAAATGTATCCGTTTTTGTTTACATTTGGGAAATAGAACCCACATTGGTGTAAACGAATTTAGAAACATAAATTTGCTTACTACCGCAGAAAGTTTTAATCAGTGTGTTTATGTGAGTACATATAAATTTTGCAAATACCTATCTCCAGCATATATGTATGAGGTATACACTTTTCAAAATAGCACCCATTCTACTCGGAGAATGGGACAAAGGCTTAGTCAACCCACTAGAATACTGGAAATTTGGCATACAACACTTTCCTATATTGGCCCAAGAATGTGGAATGGTCTAAATGGTCAAGTTTAAAATTAGTTAGAAATTCGAATACATTCAAGCATAACATTAAAGATGCATTCTTTAAAGGATTACAAGAAATGGAGGATGATAACTATCTTTATTATTAACAAAAACCTTAAATCATCTAGATTACACTTTTAACATTTTTGTTTAACAATAACCACATATGGGGAATACCACGGAAACAGGGTTGTATTGACCCTTCGGTATTCCTTGCCACACTAGTATGTGGATAATAATTTATTTACTTAGTTTTTATTAACGTTTTTAATTTTTTTGTGGCAAATAAATTTACCTACTTACTTTCTGAAATAACTGTAATCGTTCATGACTTTTCAATGGGAAATGTGGGACTTTGTGTTACGTCTTGAGATGGAAGTATAAATGAAGTAAGAACAGATTCATTGGGTTTATGATGATAATATAAGGTAGGTATAACTCTACCAAATTACTCATTGGACGCTCTGTTGGTAGGACGGAAACTTGGAAGGGGTCTAAAACCGAAAATGTTTTGTAACGGATTGTAATTATAGGAACGTGGAAAAATACAACAACTTCGTGTATACATTCACAAACGGAAATTTAGCAGCTTAACATGCTATCTTTTTACAGTAACTTTGTAACCAAAAATAGATTTTACGTTAAGGAGTTTTCCACATTTACACGCCATACATTTCTTGTATTGGTCAAACTTGATTAATGTGATGGAAAAAGAAAGAAAGATAGACAACAAAATTAGTGAGTGAATCATTCAATTCTATAGGTTTGTATGAAGTGGTGCAGGCAGTGTTAAAATAAACTATGAAATATACAGTTACCTTTGAATCTTCAGGTTGTCTTTTATTTTCTTAGCCACAGTTAGCAATTCTGAATTTGAAACATTAAGTTTTGCGTGCGAGTTCAAATAGACATATCGAATTTCTGGAAATACATCGATTATCTTTGTAGATATTTTTAGAAATATCCACGTATATTTACTTGCTAACATTTCATTCATCTTTGCAATTGTTAAAAGTTGTACTGCATCTGTGAAGGATAAAAGCATCAACGTGGTTGTAATTTGATTTTTGATAATATCCCTAACGACGTATTCCAATTCATATGATGTAGCATTTGACATGTTTGGACAATATATTCGTGTAGATATCCTTTTGGTATTGAATTGCGTCTTCATTCTCAAAATGAATGGTAGATTACAATCTTTGTGTACGATAACAGCAACATCCCATGTTCTTGATGATAAAAGATTATAGAAAAGATCTTCATTAAGTCCAAGTTCGTATCCAACGGTATGTTCCGGGAGAGTGAAAGAAAGCTGTAAAAGATAGCAATACACATTTTTCAAATTAACCGCAGTAGTCAGCATTTGTATTAGTGTGCTAACAATACAAAACAAAAAAAGCATAATTAGTGGTTGAATTATGTTTCTTTTCATTATTTATATATTAAAATCTCTTATAGGTTCCACAGTACCATTACGTGATTCATATCCAACAGTATGTTCCAGGTGAGTGGAAGATAGCTGTAAAATATAGCAATTAAATACCCTTATAATTATGTAACGTCACGGAAAAATCAATTCAATTTCTCTTCCCTTTCCATGAAAATGAATTTCAAATGCAGATTCATTTCCATAAATTTAGTCTATTTTGAAATTTCTATAGGGTTTTGTTTATCGGCAGAATTTTCACACCTATTTGAAGATATAACTAAGGTTTTGCATGGGAATTGGATTATGGATGTTATTCCTTTCAGAGAATCCTTAAAAGAAGTGTCAAAACAATGAATAAAGGATGATATCCCACTACAATCTTGGAAATAATATTTATGGAAAAGATGCCAAAATTGCCATAATAATATTCCACAAGTGATGCGGAATTGTCCATTGTTATAAAGAGAGTGAATTCTAAATGTCTTTTGTTTATCAACGAGTTAAGATACGGTTAGGCAAGGATGTCCGTTTGAAGATAGAAGACATATATACACAAACCAATATGTTGCAAGAAAACACATTGGTAAGAGAAATCATAAGATGTCTACCGGAAACACATTGCTCCATTCTTGTTCTCTGGGAGGTTAACGGGAAAGGTGCTAAAACGACCTAAAATCCTAAAGGCTCGCTATAAAACGTCTACGATTGCAGTTGCAAGTACAAGTACGGTATCAACTTGTCGTCTTAAAGCGTACTTATTACATAAAATGGCCCTGGAACAGGCTACCCAGGTAGGCAAAATAATCCCAGATTTCTAGATAATTATTGTTACATAAAATCTGTTCTCTTGTGCGCAGTCATTGTACATAAAAATTATATACAGTGACTGGTTTTAGGTTTGAGAATGTGTTTTGTTGTACCGCTATTTTGATTGGTGATTTCAGGCAATAGTGTATTTACAATTGGAGTATTTGGATACCTGTCTTGAATAATAACTTGTAATCCTTTCTATATCCCAATAAACACGCAACAGCAGAGCAGATAGATAAAGGAGAGAATGGTATTAATTGTCTCAGTCAAAACACAAAACGGAAAAAAGTCTAGTGTAACATCATCATCGATTGCAGATGTGGACACGAACGAGCGGAACAGACACAACTACATAGGAATGTAGCTATATTGAGTTTTCTATACTGAACGGTTTACGTTTTATTATGGTTGCATTGCTAAGCTAATTGTTTCCAGTAGAAAAATAGGGAGAGAACCATTTTTATGTCAGAAGCACAACAAAGATGCTGAATAGTATGTGTAAAGATTGTTTTGTAAATATAAAGATTTAGCAACCCGTTATTTATACCAGACCTTGACATGGTTTATATATACTTTGTGTATACAAACGTCAAATACTTTTGTAGTTGTTTATGACAAAAATATATATTTTAATGTTACGAATCATGTCACTGTCTTCCTATAATATTAAAATACAAGTTTATTCTCAAATTTGTTGCAAAGTATGCTTTATATAAAAACAGGTTATAAAAATATTATAAATAGTTACAATTAGCATTGAGAATAGATTTAAAATACATGTCATTGGAAAATACTCTTAATGGCCTAATATGTATTGTTAATGATATATTTGCGAAGTCCCAAAAATAAATAAATAAATAAATAAATAAGGTCTGTTAATGACCTAATTCTATGTAAGCTAGTATATACATAATTGTGAAATATATTACCAAATACAAAGTAAGAAGTTACAAAATATTATTTAATAGAACGTATAACAAATAAGTTATCAAATAAGATAATGATTTAAGTTGTTATTAAGAAATAAAACCATAAAATAATGAAAGGAAAAAAAATAATAAAGAAAAAATATATGAATTTACATACCAAACCTATCTACCTATATAATTACAGATGCAAGACATTAGGCACTTCAACTGTTTATTTAATACAGGTGACTCTCACTTTATGTAAGCATTCTTTTATCGTTAATTGATATTGTGTTGTGACAGTGTCTATAATGGAAAAACAATATTAATTTGATGCAATCTTCCATGGTTCTGAGGCATGAAGTGTTTATATATGTGGGAGTTTTTGTAATGTGTCAAATACTCTTTAATCTGTGTGCCTAGATGTCTGGGGTTTTCTCCTACATATATAGTTACTTCTTGTACATATACACTTATAGACAACGCAAGATTTGAGATTTGTAGGGACTTTGTCCTTTGTAGAAAATAATGTTTCTAACATCATTTTTGCAATAAAGTTTTACTACTTTATTTAGTCTTTTTTGGGTGTAGTTAGAGAAATTACCTAATTAAGTTGTAGTATCTACCTTTCTCATTGGTGTTAACAGTTTGGGTATTATTCTTAGATATTCTTAGATATTCTTTGATTTGATTTTCTCTGAATTTCATAGGACATTCATTTTATAAAAGTACGGTTTTTAATTTTTTTAATGTGACCATCAATGTCTAGCTAGCCACATATTGTTAATACGCAATGCGAGTTTTATTGAGACTTTCTTTTATAGCTACAGGGTGTAACAGTTGAACAATAGACCTGTGTATGCTATTTCTCAATAAAAACATGTTTTCAGTTATAGTTAGTCTCTCTAATGATGTCTAAGAAAGGAAGTTGTTTGTTAACGTTTCTATTTCAAATTTTTTAATTGGCATGTTGGTTGTTCAAAAATATACAAAAATTACGATAGAATCAAACTTTCTATCCTTCCAGGGAACTTACACATATTTTCTCATTATGCCCAAAGCATAAATTTACTAGGGCTGGTGCTAGTGTGGAAGCCCAAGGCAATACCATCTATTTGATAAACTTTTTGCCATCGAACAGCTAATGAGTCTATGAAGTGGAAAATAAAATTATTTGTTTGAGTGCTTCCTTATCAATTTTGATATTTCTATATTAAAAAAAAATAATTTCCAGTGTTAGTTCGTTGGTTTCATTAAGAGGGATATTTGTGAATAGACTACACACATCATATGGGACTAAACATTTGGTAAAATCCCTTACCTGTTGAATATCTTTAACAAACTGAAAGAGTCCTTCATGTAATTACTGGGATGAGAGTTGTTAGTAAATCACATAAAAAATTACAATCGTTGTGTTACGACTCATAATAGAACAATAAGTCTAAAAGGTGGCGTATCAGACTTATGTAACTTTTGTTATGTAGGAGAAATCTCAGGAAACCTATGCACATGGACAAAAACTGCCACATATACAAATACCTACATGCATCAGAACCTAGCAAGATTGCAACAAATGAAAATTGTTTTTCATTCTACAACCTGCAACGACACAATATAAATTAAAAATAAAGAAAACCTAATACATAAAGTGACAGAACCAAGTGAAGTGTCTAATGTCTTCCATCTGTGGATAGGTAAGTTTGATAAGTAATTAATCTTTTATTTTCTTTACATTATGTTAAGGTTTTATTTGTTAATACCAACTGAAATCATAATTGTATTATATAATTATATAAATATATTTTGGTAAGCGCTTTTTATATTATTTTATATTAAACGTTGTAACAATTTTGAGAATAAACTTTTAATTGATGTTGCCATAAGAATATGGTAAAAGACGATTCGTGACATTAAAAATGTTGTATTGTGTATTTTTGTCTCCCCCCTAAGGTTTCAGCTCAGAGAGCTTTACAACCACGCACATTGCACAACATTGCACCAAAGGAGCACATTCGCATATCGCATTATGGGCATTACTTTTGTCACACACAAATATATAAACATATATGACCTATGGTTCTAGCGAAGAGTTCATCCTTCGCACTGTGGCGTGAATGGGAGTCGAACCCGCAACCCTTGGGTTGCAAGTTCAACTCGCTCACTACTGTGCCGCAGCTCCACATTGTGTCTTACATTATTAGTTTCATTTGATAGTGATCAGAGATTAAGGACCAGTCATTATTACTGTTGGGTAAGGGGCCGGAAGAGATTTTCAAAATACGCACAATTGTTATTAGCCTCAATGCTCCGGGAACTAAAAACCTCATAGACCTCAAGTAAAGCCCACATATCTTCGAGACCTTTCTTCACCGCTACTGTTTCATCCAGTCTCCACCAACACGGCACCAGCAGCACATTCCCATCTACTCTTCCCTCTATCTAAAGCTTAATAATTTATGAGGATAAAAAGGTAGCTGACATCTTAGTAAGATATTGGAAGTATGTTTAGCAAATTTGAAAGGCAATTTTAGTGAAAAACTCCACCTACTGTTGCTGTAAGTACAGAGGCTACCCATACAATTATTGGACGAAAAAAAGAATAGAAAGGAAATGACGGAAAGAGAAAATATCTTCGATTATTAAAAAGTTGTATCAATGTTTTGGAAGCATATGGCTTCCAGATGATCATAAGAATTTCACGGAAATGGTATAAAAGTACAACTTTGCTGCAGATCTCATGGATACTGTAACGAGAACAGTGCACTCCTTGGAGCAAAAAGCAGAATGTGTTAATAGAAAAACTAATAAAGTTAAAAAATATACGAAATCTAAACAATGCTTTGTCAGGAAGTGAAATGATATACTTGATATACCATCTGACACTAGAAGATGACCGAGGAACATAACCTGGATTAACCAACCATTTAGCATCAATATTAAAACAAATATAGCAAAGAAATACCATTGATAACTTCCCGAAAAGTCACAAGTTACACAAGATTTTATAGTGGCTTGCATCACTATTGGACATAACAAAAAGATTATTTCCAATATACAAACTACTGTAACGACAAAATGTAACTGCCGTCAAAAGCAATTGTGCCCCCTAAAGGATAAATGCTTAGAAAGAACCATTATTTATCACTGCAACATAAAAAGCAATAACTTAGACGAAGGGGTTAAGTACATCGGTATTACAGACAACACCTTCAAAGATCGTTGGTATAAACACCGCAATTCCTTTAAATACGAAAGCAAGGTCAACTCAACCGAACTATCAAAACATGTGGGGGAATTGAAGAAAAAGGGTTTCGTCCTATTCTAAAGTCGTCAATGCTAGATCGTATGCAAATTAGTCGATAAAATAAAGTACCATACATCATTTTCAACTCACCTTTTGGCATGATAAACAAAAGATCAGAACTTGTTTCTAAAGAGAAGAGCAGGAGAAGCCAACCTCTTCATTTATATGAAAATAAAGTCGGATATAAAAAACAAGCAGGGAGCTTGTGAAGAAAATTAGTTGTTGTCTCTCCTGGGTACCTTCTTAGTCTACAGCTTTGTGCTTTACACAATCCCGCCATATTGATATCATAAAGCGTATTTTACCTTAGTGTGTGGTCTGGGCCAGGTTTATTCTCGACGTAGTCCGTGTACACTGTAAGACGGAAAACACTCTGGAAAATGAAAAATCATTCAGATTTACCAATGACTGAAATTTGCGCAACTTTTAAACAAACTTTTTTAATAGCTGGCTTTTCAGGTTGTAGAAGAAAACACATTGGCATGAGCAATCATAAGAGCTTTCCCTTCAACACCTACCCCGAGAAATCACGAACAGTTCGTAAAACGACAAACGTCCATTATAGTATGAATCGGATTGTAGTTGGAACTTTTCACTCTCTGCTCGTAAATAGTTCATAACTTACTAGTTATTATTAGTGTATTATAAAACAAAAAAATACCTGTATTGTGTACTGTATCGTAACTAGTTCATAACATCCTAGTTATTATTAATGTATTGTAAAACAAAAAAATACGTGTATTGTGTACTGTATCGTAACTAGTTCATAACTTCCTAGTTATTATTAATGTATAGTAAAACGATACCTGTATTAAATTTGGATCAAAGTAGAAATTATATTTCGTGACACCATATCGATATTCGTTTATGATTCTCGCCGTAGCTGTATGTGTATAAAACACTGTTATATTACATTTGATACTTGCTTCAAAGGTTTTCATTTCTTCATTCAAACTTGTAGGACATCTTGTCATTGGTGAGATAATAATTCCATCAGGTGATGAACTGTTAAGTTTTCCTTTACTAGTAGAATATGCACAGTAATTTAATACGGAGCAAACATCAACAGTAGCTACGGAACCACCATACTTTATGCAGCACAAAAATAATATCAAATACTTCATTATCTCCATATAAAATTTGTGTACTTTCAGCTGTTAAGAAATGTTTACTATAACAGTTCTTGTAGCTACATGTGTCGGAATGTGTATAAAACATCACACGGATTGTTTAATTTATGTATTGAGTTGGTGTTTCTGAATACGGTCACATGTTTGTTGTCAACGACAAGGTGGATTTTAATATCCAATTTAAACCCAGATCATAAATTATTCATCTACTATCCGAAGCAGCCAATGAAGCAATAGGTGTTCTTAACTAACAGGATGTATGTTTTCAGAGCGAACCAATGAAACAGTTGAAGTTTCGTTAGATCACCTCTTTTCCCCAAGAAGCGTGGTTGTTAATGTAAGAACATATCAAATTTCCAGGAAAGAGTTCTTCGAACAGCCTCAATTTGCAGGGAATTCAGATAAAATACCGCACTTGGATTTGGTAAAGCATGAATAAGTTTGAGTTGTATTGCAAAAGAAGACATATTTGACCAGGATAGGGAAACTTTGTCCTTAGAATAGCTCATTTTTCCAGGAGAGGGAAACCTGGTTGTTTTTGTAGAGGACAAAACCATTATTTAGCTAGAACAGCTCTATTTGCCATCACTCTACAACATCCTTTTCCTAGAAACTCCCCGTTGGCTGCTTTTGTAGTATAAGGCCAATAAACAATCGAGACTAAAATCTAAAGCCCCATATTAATTATAAAATTCATCATCAATATTTTTCTCGAGGTTTATCCTAACCTAAGCAACGTGTGGGTAAAACTCCCGTTCACATATTTTGTAGCATGTGGAGTGAGTGGAGATAACCCATTACAAGCATCAGCAAAAACAGAATCTA